>DWAV01002068.1:0-11879 GCA_018231305.1 Noctuana lactifera | reverse complement strand
TGTCACTGTCAGTTTGAGGGTCTAGGTTTTGCTATCGATTTTTGCCTTTGATATGTCGTTTCTTTTAATATAATTTTTTTTTCTTTTATAATTGTTTTCGTTCAGACCAACCCCTCATCCTTTACACATATATTTGTGTGCATTTGTATGTATGTATTCAAGTGTATATTCAAATAATAGCTTAATAATTTTTCAACATCTATATAAGATTGTGTCAGCAGCCATTTCATTACGGTCTATTTAAGCACATTCATAGATACTTAGTTTAAAACATTTGTACATATCCAGTTGATCATTAAGTTATAATTACCTCTATGTAAATGCTTGATTGCTTCATCATAGCACTCTAGTTCCACTAAGGCCTGTCCGAGGAAAAAGTGACCCTTTACATGATTTGTGTCTATATCAAGTGCCCTGCGACAGTCCTGACATGTCGAATCCCATCTTTTCATCTTCAGGTGACATAGTGCACGGTTCGTAAAATATGTCGCTACTGATGGGTTTTTTATCTGAAAATATGATTAATTTAATCAATTGTGTTTTAAAAATTAATCTTTGTATGTCTTCAGATAACAATTAGATTGCTAAAATAATAATTCTTCCTTTCGGCTGTGCAGTAGTGAGGTAAAAACACATATTAAAATTAATTGTTAAGATGTTGTTTACAGATATAGTAATTATTTATTTACTTGTTTTTATGTATCACCTTAATCTAAAGGTAACAAAAGTACAAAACTTAATGCCAAATAGCATTCTCTCCCAGTCAACCTTCGATTAATGAATGGTACGATTTAATATTAATGCACTATGTATTTCACAAAATCTTCAATGCTTTAATATTTAAGAAATTATATTTCACATTCAATGAACTTGTAACAATTTAAGGACACCATCTGCATCAATGCTTGTGGGTGGGTATAAACAGATTACACAAACCTATTGAAGAAGCCTATTTATAGAATTTGAAATGCAAATATTTCTAGAGAAGTTTAGTTTGACTAACAGAGGGACAATATGATTTTACAAATATGAATTTTCTATAATTACAGTTGATTAAGTTGATAAAAATAAATTAATGATTTGTGCCTAAGAACTCGAATATTCTCTGCATGTAAAAATATGCACATCTTTGAAAGTATGCGAATTTTATGGACAGAAATGATTCAATAGTGATTTTTGATGTTAAGACGACTTAAAAGGGTTCCTAAACTATGACACAACTAATAAACTCACTTTAAAAAACCGCCTACGAAAGCATATTTGCGGTTGCACCCCGTAAGGAACATCTCGATATTTATCTACTACTTTAAACTTACTTGAGGTAGGTAATTATATAGAAAACTTACTATTGCTTTTGTATAACAGTTCATAGCATCTTCGAAGCGTCTGAGGCTAAACAACCTGTTTCCTTGTTCCTTCAGCTCTTTGTCGGTCAAGTTGGCCGTAGAATACATGTGTTTACTCATTTTTACAAATTGTTTTAAAACGAATTCACATTTAGTTCAGCACAGCGACCATTATTTATGGCAATGCCACCCAAAATAACACTATTTACAGCCCTCCTTCGCGAAAGAAAATTAGAATGCCAAAATTAACTATTTTCTTTCTAGATTTGACAATTTGATTGATTTTGATTTTTATTGTATGACAATTTCAATTTCATGCCATTTGTGACATCTGTCACTTTAATTAGGTTTATTTTAGTCTATGGTGACTATGGTGTCATAGAGTTAATAAACTTCTCTATCTACTCTTTTGTTTCGTTGAGACGCAACGTACCTCGAGGCAAGCGATATGCCTCCACCACATAATCCTCCTAGTATTTTCTTATTATCATAATATATCTTACCAAGTCCTTACTAAGCTAGGCGAGTGGGGGGACGAGACAACGAACTAACTATATATATTATGTACTCGTACTCATACTTTTGTCTCGCGTAGTTAATAGACAGTAAAAATATTGCTTAACCCTGCACTAAATACCAAAAGAAAACAAAAAATTTGTATAAAACGGATTTAATTTCAAATCATAAATTTATTTTCAAAATGGAAACTGATAGGATGGAAGTTTACAAACCGGATATAACCCAGACAAATCTCTGGACCATAATGTATAACGTTTATTGCATTGTTTTTTATTAACGTCGCATACATCTGCACCGGATATATTTACGGGGATTTTTACCGAAGCACTGCAATTACATAAGACTAGAATTAGTAATCTTATAATATATTTAAATTTTTTCTATTTCATTTTTATAAAGGTACCTACCTAGTATCAATTTAAGTGAGGTACGGCAATGATGGCGGGTACGGGTTTAATACCAGCTTTCAAATGTGCTTTTAGAAAAAAAGTCTCTTCAATGCTGTTATCATAATGATATATAATAATGCTCTACTTGTACTATCATTGCATAAGAAAAATATTCTAAGAAAAGTCATACATTCTCGACTTAGTATCGTCAATTTATAGGGAAGCTTTGCATCTAAAATATTAGCGAAATTAAATTCGTAAAAGTACCTACCATTGAGCTGGATTCTTTATAAGTGGCTGTTTAAGTGGTACGTCGAAGCTTTGTTTCATCAAAGGGCAAGGAAATGTTATTCCAGATCCCAATGAAAGTAATCCTTCAGTTTCATTCATCTTCTGTAAAATTGGAAATGTGGCAAATACAAAATGAATATAATTAAAAGATTTCAATAAAAATGAGGCGTAGTAAGTACCTAAGTTCAAGTACTTTTCAACTAAATAAAAATTTAATGGTTTAGATTTTTTTGTCCTTCGTCTGCGTCTTCCAATTCGAATTCCAATGTAACTATATTATGCATAAAAATAATAATAAGTCCTAGTACTTATGAGCAGTATACCTAAATTTAAAAAAAAAGATAATGTTTTTTGAGATAAAATGATTCAAAATTATGTTCAAAGTGTTAGGACATACCAAGTTCGCTTAACGCCAAATTTTTTGAGGTAGGTACTCGTACCTACCTACTATAGTCTCCTGGACGTTTGGGTGATTACAATCGAAGTAAAAACCAATGAAAGATGTCTCAAATTAGCTTGTACCTCTCCGTATATTTGTTTGTTGTCACTCAGCACATTCTCACACCATTTCCAGATATTCTCATCAGCAGCCCCGCGACGTTCTAGGCGCTCGTTAAAATCCGATAAATTCCGTATCGGTTTTTCAGCCTACAATATAAACATACATTTATTTAACTAAGGTAGGTAACATTAAGTTAGGTAGGTACTAATTGGTACCCTACCTAACTCTTCAACTGATTTAACTCAAACAAATCAGAAATGGTCTACCACATAGCGCGAATCTTTCCTTTTCTTTTGTATAGCCAATCTAAAGGTTAGGTTGTTGGACTTGGTACTCAAGCGGGCACTTGTTGGACCTGTTTTTCTAGAAGATTCTCTTCCCGACCCCGAAGAAATGAAAGACAACTGAAATTCTGGTCGCGATAATAAGCCCAAGCTTGCGTCGTGCCGCACCATATTATCCTGTGTTAATAATAAATAAAAAAAATTTAACATTAATGTTTCACCCAAATGCTTTGATTGCGTCAAGCATAAAAGAAAAGACAAGAGAAATTAAGCATGTAATTAAGCATAACAGACCGACAAATCTAACAAAGAACATTTAATTAAAAAAGAGTAATACTTTTAACTTTTCCAACTCTGTATTTATCTTCTGTCGGGCAGTTAGTTCAGACCGCAGCTCGTCCACCAAGTATGACCAATATTTGTTAACTCGTGCGCAGTCGCCTAGCTGTGTCGCGGGAAGATTTAACAAAATCTTTTTTCCAATCTCCGAAGGGAGTAATTGAATCTGTGAAACATGTAAATTTATTTTTTAAATTTAACTTATAAAATAAATAACGTTTCGCACTTACAGCCCCACACTAGGATTTCCTGTGTCGTGGGTGCCATGGACATACAAAGACAATTACACAAACACCCAGAAATCTAAATTCATCATTTAAATTTCTGCCCCGCCGGCGATCGAACCCGGAACCCTTCCTGTGATGGACTGGCGTAGTAACTACTACACCACATTCTATCGACACATAGGACCGCGTGATCCATTTGAAATTCAAAAAAGGTATCTTGTTATTTCACCAAAATTTAGTTTCATGAAAATTTGTATGTCATGTACTCACGAAATCCACAGTTTCCAAGACTTCAGGTTTGGGGCGGTTGACTTTCCAAACTTTTTTCCTGGTGCCATCGTTAAAAACCATCTCATATTCTTCGAGCTTCATCCGATCGCGTATAGATTTGATGTTAGCATTCCAAACCGCTAATGAGGCATCCAACTATTTAGAAATTAAATTAATGTAAAGTAAATGCTAGTGTTTATACCCCCGGCTGGTAGTGTGGATCGCAAGCGACCCTCGGGTGTCATAAATTATACTTTTATTTAATTTAAAATTCAAAATTCAATTTAATTTAAAATTCATTTAAAATTCAATTTAATTTAAAATTCAATTCAAAACTATAAAAATGGTGTGCATTGAAACCTCTTTTTGTGCTTGTCCTGGCAGAGGTCTTCCAGATTCAGCTGCAGGGTTTCCAACAGATTGTTTGCGTGGAGTGTTTTGATCTTTTTTCGCCTGCAAAAAAATATGATTGTCGCTAAGTCTTAATAATCAGAAAATCTGAAGTCCATACCATAGAACAGCTATCTATAAATATAATATCGTTTCGCTTCGCTTCACATTGTTTTTTCTTACCGATTGCAACACACATGATAATAGATACTAAGCACTAGGTACATAAAGGAAGATTCCATAGTCAATTTATTACCGACTCTGGAGCAGCCTTGGTTTTCTCTGCAACTGGCTCGCTAACGACATTGCACTCCTGTAGATCTTGCAACTGCTGCTCTAAATACATATCGTATAACGTTTCCGCCCGTCGTAAAACATCCCACATAATGGGCCCGCCCGAGATCATAAGTAATTCCGACAGAAATATCGCTTGAGATTCCTACAAAGAATATGAAATAGATAATGACATGACATGAAATAAGATATAAACGTAACATTGCATTTGTATAGAAATCATGGCTAATCCTATAAGTCAAAAATTTATTGTACAAAGTAAGCCATTTTTCTGATTAAAAACAACCGTCGACCATCTATGAACTTGGGTGTCGAAAATGCGATGCTGTACGGAGAAGTGAGTAAGGATTGACTGGGATAAAACGTGGCAACGGTATTCATGATACTGATACATGGAAGATAAGCTCTTTTTCCATAACGGTGACCATTTACAATCTAAGTAGATACGAGTATACGTACTGGTTCTAAAGATAAAAACCATTGGCGATCGATCGTCATAACTTCTTTAAGGGTAGTTAAGGGTAAAGCTGTTCTGTTGTGGTCCATAGGTACTTGATCGTAACTGCTCCATATACGCGACCTTGGAAAAATGTAATTACAATTTCAAATCGTCGACGGCTCGTTCCTATTAGTAACCATGCCGGTCCGCTATTCAAAGGACAGGGCCATATTTAAACCGACTTCAAAAAAGAAGGAGGTTTTCAATTCGTCTGTATTTTTATTTCTTTTTTTATCTTTGTTGCCTCATAATTTTCAACTGGATTTTGTCGATTCTTTCTTTATTTGACAGCTGGAGCTTTCCGATTGGTCCCATTTTAATTTGGTCCAGTTTTGGCAATGGCATCCATGAGAAAATTATATACCTAAGTCTAAAATATGCAAATTGGCATTAAGTATGTATGGGCGCGACAATTTTGGAGTCGGTTGTAGTCGTAACGTGAGTTATAATTATTTTGGTGTAGGTACATTAAAAGTATTATAATAATTTTTTTAAGTCATTCACGCAGAGAAACTTACTGGCATACAGAGAGTACAGCATCCTTTGGCCGAGAGGACCAAATAGACTTCAGTAGTAAGGACACAGTCCAAACGCTTTTTACGTCTTCCAAAAGCGCCAGCACAAATCGTTTCTTATTCGCCCATGATATCCGACTAAACCAATTCTTTGTTGTCAGTAAATGGGTGCGAAATTCTACAGAATCCTCTGAATAATCTTTCTTTCCTGTATAATAAATACTTAGGTATGTTCTCTACAAAAAATTAAGTACAAAAAAGCCAATAATAATTTAAAATTTTAGGCAAGCCTGACCTATATTAACGCTATCGTGGCGCGGTCTAGGTTAGGCACAGATTAAATAATTGTAATTACTGCGTAAGACGGGGTTTGAAAACATGTCAAGCTTTGGGTCCGAAATACCAAAAACAAGTAATAAAATTACTACAGCGAGGTCCATTTTTCCTTTGAACAAAAGTGGTTTAAGTTCTATTTGTACTACAAACTTACGCTGTTGTTTGTGGTAAAATATAAGGTAAGCTTGCTAATGGACTTTTGATCGCATCATCTGGATTCACTTATAAAGACATTGACATATTATTTTATATGTTTCACTGATCTCCATTTTCTATACAGTAATAAAGAGTTCAGTGATATTATGAGGTTTAAATGTTTCAACAATACGCGGATTCTGTTTAAGACAATAGTTTCTAAATGTTTAGTAATTTAAGAAAATGAGTCCAAATGAGTCAGATTGTCATACCGGTTGCCATGTCTGTTAAAATGAGGTCTTTAATTGAATGCACTCGCTTCGTGAATTCAGCAAATGTGCCCATTTTCCGTTGAAGATAAATTCAGAATAAATTTAATAAAACCAAAATCAACAAAATATACAGCGGTTGCTTAAAATTATTAAATAATTGGCTGATTCTATAGCTACTTGACACATTGATTGACACCTATTGACAATTTTTAATCGATTTAAAAAAATGCTGTAATTAAGCCTATTCGAGTTAAAAGAATTATCGATCTCTAATCTTTAATCTGAACTTTAACACCATCTTTTATCCATCCATTAACAAGAGTTCTGATTTTAAAACTGCATTCGTTCTAAATCTTATAAGTAACTATAAGTTAGTACCTATTAGTAATATTATTATACTAAAATACATACAAATATATGCGCATGTTGGTAACAATTTTCCAAGTAGTCCCATTTAACGAGTACAGCCTACTACCTACTAATGGTTGTTTTCCGTTATCCAAGTAGGTACTCCCTACGTAGACAAGATGTTCCAGTTACAAATCCTCAACGATCTGTCAGTTAGAAGTTACGATGACGCGAGTGGACACGCGAAGTTGTCAAGACGCGGTAAAAATAAAACCAAAAAGTGCAAATTTCTGCCGATTCCTAACAGCTATCGCATTGACCGCCTTAATAGCTTCCGCATACTTCATCTACGAGAGACCGCTTGACTCATTAGGTGATCCATTCGATCAGTTTGTTGTCAAACACATTCCTAAAACCTACACCAAATTAGAAAACGTAGATCCAGATGAAAGAGATGTGTTCCAAGGGTTTCGTACGTCGTTTTTGCCACATGAGGAAGTAATACTGGCTCGTAAGAGCACTCCTGAAAGTGACGGTTCAGGCAATGGTACAATTTCATTTTTTTTGTGTGGTAATGTTGATAGTCGTAAAGATGAGCCAACAAGAGTGAAACGCACCAGCCGTAACACATTTACAGCTCAGGATGATGAGTAAGTTTTTGATTTTATTTTAACTTTTATTCAATCTTAGTTTATCCTAATAGCATTTTTTGTAAGCACAGAATTTTCCTTATCTGTTTTTATCCTTAGCATTAGCTTAGAAAATCCAAGTCCATACAAACGCAATGTTGAGGCTGATGAAGATGGTGAAAATCATGACGGAGAACCTGAATTGGAATATATGAATAGCTCAATAGAGCAATATGATGATAATGGAAAACTCCAAAGGTATAATGTATAAAAATACTTTTAGGTTTCGTTACCAGAGGTACAAGTTTTTGTATTTGAGCTAGACTTTCTCTCTGGCCAGCCAGAATAACCTGCAATTATTTTCTGTATTATCAATATTTAATATTTTAATGATTTATTTAGCTGCAATTTTTGTCGATACTGTGAACATATTTCAACGTATGCTTAAATCAAACAAAGATCTTGTTTAATATCCAAGGCTAAATTATATCGGTAACGTTTTCATTATTACTAACAGCGTGATACATCCCGAGTTGTACGTAGATCGAGGTCCCCTAGATGACGTTGTGGAACAGGTACGACGACAGCCAGAACTTGAAGAAGGGGAAATGGTATCAGCAGGTTATTTGTACAAACCAACTGCATCCTATACAGGTAACTTTTAATATTAAGCTCAAATTTTTTCAAAATTCTTCAGATTTTGAACAAATAGCTTATAATTTCCTGTAGCAATTAAATGTACCTACAATACGATTTCTTTATAACTTATACGAACTAGGGAGATTGGAAAGTTACCTATCTCACTAGTTCTAGGTGTAGTTGTAGTAAATGGATAATAGTGTTGTCAACTCTGCGAAACGCATTATCCAATTGAGAGCTGACCCAAAATAAATATAGTTCACGTCTGAATCTCTGCGAAAATTGCAGCACACGTGTATTCAATTTGATGATTTTCCAACCAACGGTTCTTAATTTATTGGCTTAGATATTTTATGGAACTATGAATGTGACGCGATTGTGACAAAAAATGTAAGTACCTAATTATGTTTTTAATTCAATAAAATAAATGTACCTTTAAAATTTTTTGAATAAGGTATACACGCATTCTGGAAAGGTGAAGGGGATAAAGACACGATAAGAAAAACTCAAGCAAATATAATGAAACAATATATGGATGCTGAAGCAGACCCTTGTCACGATTTTTACCAATATGCTTGCGGTAACTGGGCAGCTCTTAATCCAATTCCTGCAGATAAGGCTGGGTATTATACTTAAATGTCTCCTAATGAAGTCAAATAAGATGTATTGAATTCCTGAATTCCAGATTGTAATTACATTTTTATTGCAGTTACGATACATTTGAAATGCTCAGAGAGAGCTTAGACACTGTGTTAAAAGATTTACTAGAATTTAAAAGCTATGAAAACATTCCGAGTACATATCCAGGAGAACATTTGGATACAAAGGAACTGTCATTTAATGATATTTATGTGTCGAAATGTAACAATATAGATAAGGATATTTATGTAAATTATTCTGAAAATAATCCTTTAAGTGAAAAAAACGACAATGATAATATCGCAAAGAACTCTGAAATTATAAATCGTATTCGCCGTTATCTGGATATAAAATCCAAACGATTAAGGAATCCTGTTTTTAAAATAAAGCCAAATATAAACAAATATTTGTTAACCATCCATAATAATCAAAGAATACGGGTTAAGCGATATACTAAAATCTTTAAAAATATTCAGGAGAGTAAATTAAAATCAAAAAGAAAAGGAATAAATAATGAAGTTCCATTTTATCTGAAACTTAGCAAAACCAATTTTAATAGAAGTAAAAGAAAAGACAATATTGCACGAAATATAAATGAAAATGAAAACGAAACAATGGAACATAAAAATAATAAAATGGACACTGGCGATGCGTCTTTGAAGGCTCGGTTTTTATTTAAGTCTTGCATGAATTACGAGATATTGGAAAAACGGGAACATCAGCCACTTTTAGATTTAATAGATTTGCTTGGTGGTTGGCCAATTCTGGACCCTAAATGGAAAAAAGACCACTTCGACTGGCTTGAACTAATGGCGAAATTGAGACTGTACAACAATGATATTCTCATATCTGAATGGGTTGGCCCTGACATAAAAAATTCAAATGAATTTATTATTCAGTTTGATCAAACGAGTTTAGGTAAGTTGTATAGCTTTTAGTTTCCAGCTTTAGTATGACTTTCTGATATTACTAATGTAAATTAGATGTAAATTTTAGGATTGCCTACAAGGGATTATTATCTTCAAGAATCAAATAAAGTTTACTTGGACGCATACAAGACATACTTGACGAAAATTGCGACACTTCTTGGTGGAAACCCAGAACATGTTAAAAGCGATGCAGAAAAACTTATTGAATTCGAAATCAAGTAAGTAAGAACTCATCAAAACTAATTACAAAATAGACTGTTTCTCAGAAGATTGAAATTTTAGATTGGCTAAGATAACATCAGCCCCAGAAGACAGACGAAATGTATCAGATATATATCGAAGGATGACGTTGAAGAAGTTAGAGGAATTAGTTCCTCAAATTATGTGGAGAAAGTATTTATGCATCGTGATGAACAGGACCGTAGACTCTGAAGAATCTGTCGTTTTATTCGCACTAACTTATGTCCAGGTAACTAAAAATATTTTGTTAAACAAAAGCATCCTGTCCGTTAAGTTAATCCCGTCAGTCAATTTCCGTGACACATACAGAAGTCTTGTTCCATTGATTATAATTATAAGAATCACTTGTCTTATAAAACAAAATCGTGTTCCACCCACAGCACTTAGTTCAATTGATAGATGAGACTCATCCGAAAACGTTGGCAAATTACCTGTTGTGGAGATTCGTGAGGCACCGAGTTAACAATCTCGACGACCGCTTCCAGTCGGCCAGGCAACAGTCAGTATATTAGTATCCTAAAATATATCAAGTAACTACTATAATCTACATATATAACCGTAACACCGTCAGTCTCATGTCTTAAAAAAATATTATTTAATTTAAAATTTATAGGTTTGATACTTATGTTTTGATATAATAATACTAATTTACTTACAATTATATCTGGTCAAATCCGTCTTGACGATTCCCCTTGTATTTTACGAGTATAATTGTAACTAAAATTCTAAAACCAAAGAACAATTTCAGATTTTATTTCGTCCTGTTCGGTCGTGAACAAGCACCGCCAAGATGGAAGAATTGTATATCGCAAGTAAATTCAAACATGGGGATGGCCCTAGGGTCAATGTTCGTGAAGAAATATTTCGACGAAATGAGTAAAAATGACACGTTAACAATGACTAGAGATATACAACAGTCATTCAGGAATTTGCTACATAGAACCAATTGGATTGAAGAGGAGACTATGAAATTGGCCATACACAAAGTAGACACAATGATGTTGAGAATCGGTTATCCGGATTTCATTATAAATAAGGAAGAATTGGACGATAGATACAAGGCAGTAACTATACACCCAGACAAATACTTCGAGAATATTTTAAATATACTACGACATTTGACGAAAATGGAACAGTCTCGGTAAGCATACAACTAACGTTGGTGATACACGTAAGTTTACACGGGAATGTTGCTCTAAAGTGACAATCTCATCGCTCATGAGTCAATAATTGTAGAGCTACACAAGGAGGAAGGAATTCAAAAGGTTAAGATGAAATTAAAAGAACTACAGTATCAATATCTATAATTGCGGTTACTTCTAAAGTGAATTTTAATCTATATAAATATAAGTAGTTTTGGCTATTTCCAGAATAGGTCAACCAGTGAACAAAACACTATGGAACACGGCCCCGGCAGTGGTCAATGCGTACTACAGCAGGAATAAGAATCAAATAATGTTCCCAGCGGGAATTCTGCAACCACCGTTCTACCACCGGCATTTCCCGCGGTCACTCAACTATGGCGGCATTGGCGTTGTTATTGGTAGGTTATAAAAAAATTATATTAAGACATTAGGTACCTATTGTAATTAAATATGTTAGTAAATGTACCTACAGTGATTTAATTGACAAACCTTTGTGAACAGTTTGTGTTGTGCATATACTTTCAGAAGTAACTTTTATCGTGTTTGCCTTCAACCCTTTTTTTTTATGTCCCACTGCTGGGTACGGGTCTCTCCCCACAACCGGGGAAGGCCTGGAGCATACTCTACCACGCTGCTCCAATGCGGATTGGCGGAGATACGGGTTAGTGGCCAACCCGTGTCGGATGTTGTCAAACCGCCCAA
>DWAV01002067.1:0-11880 GCA_018231305.1 Noctuana lactifera | reverse complement strand
CACCCCGAGCACATGTAAGCCCCCCCCCACCCCCCCTCTCCTCACGCTTTCCAAGCTCTTCTCTGACTAGCAGCTACACTAGATCTTAGAACCTACTTAAGTAACGTAGACATAGATCTATTAACTTATTGTGTACATAACCGTTGTTTTTCCATACGTATGTATGTATGTTTTACAGGGTGCTAGTACTTACTTAGATATTGTTCTTCTATTATATAATATATAATTATATATAAGTGCATACATATTTATGTATTTACATCTGTTACAAGAGTTTGTTTTTTCGTTAAGTTTTAAACGTCTGCGGACGTCGTGATTCGTGCCATGAATTTTTCTTTGTTTCTAGGAGTGTGTGTGCTATTTGGACGTTAAAGTGTGCTTGAAATTTGTTATATTGTGCCATCAATTTATCACAATTCTTGTAACAAAAATGATGTAACTAATTTGTATGAAATTGCATTCCTTCTTGTTTGTAGTGAGTAAAATGCATGTATCTCTTACCTATGTATCTATATCTATAATAATCGTATGCGTCAGTAACTGACAGCTATTTTTATCAATAACAACGTAAATCATGTTGTTACTAATATCGAGCAATAGATGGTGGTTTTTATCTGTCTGATGTATCGTCCTGTCAAATAAGCCTACAATATCCCAGTGTAGGTGTACGTTATCAAGCTTTTGCTGGTAGCCTCGGAGTAAATGAACATATTAAAGTGGTTCATGTTTAGATAAAATTTATTGGACGTTGTGAAGTCCTTATGTGCTAAGTATAATATATTATAGGTACAGTAAAAAGAAGGCGTAGTCGTAAAGTAAATAAAAAGTTTACTATTGCACTATATTTTTATGTAACGCACTTATTTTTTTTAGTGTATTATAAATGAAAATAATTATAGTACTTAATATTATGTACAGTAGAAAAATATTATTATGTTGATTAAATATCTTGAAGTATCAAAACATTAGCGTTGCTTTTATTTTCCCTATTAATTATTATAGCTAGCAACATTTAAAATAGCAAAATTTTAAAGTTAATAAAAAAATATAATTATTTAAATACGATATTGCATTTTCCAGATTTGCTCCCAAGAATATAAGCATTTACTAAAATTACTGTGGAATAAACTAAAATCAATGCCTATTAATTTCATATTTTTATCCTTGTTATTTGTTTTATACCCTTATATTTTTTTTATTTTTTTTGCTTATATTATTATGCATGCGTTTGTTATGGAATATATAGAATTCATTACTGTTTCCCTGTGTTTTCATTGTCTGTGGGGCGGCTGTGAATCATGTTACTGTCGTTGAATTTGTACAAAGTGCAAAATGCGTAAGAATTACTACAGCTTTCTTGCATTCTAATCTGTTTTAAATTTTCTGTGATGAATATTAACCACGCTTCGACTAAAAAATTCATGCGACGTATGACGGACTTTTTTAATCAAATTTAATTATTTTTAACTAATATCAAACTCTTAAGTGATATTATAGTTATGGACGTGGATAATATTCTCTTATAATATCATTTAACAGTAATATTTTTAATGTAATATTTTAGGACACAGCAATCGCCCAAATGCTCTCTGTGACCCGAATGAGGAGACATTCTGAATGTTCATCATCGCACCGGATTTCGAAAACACATAATTAGCGTTGTGTGATCACCTTGCACTCATCGCCTCATCCATTGAACAGAATCAAGCGAAAAGTCTATAGTCCCTATTACTTTAAAAACTATTACCAGTTGTTCATAATTATTTATTGATGTTAAGTTAATCGTGTGCAATAGGTGTATTAGTGTTAATCTAACGCCAGAACATTACTTTTAAATGAATTCGGCAATTAAGAAGTGTTTTTATAATGTATACGTATGTATTGATACATTCCAAAACCATTAATATGTAAGTATACATTACCTAATGTTGAGCAAAAACAAGAGCCATTGGTGAAAAATGATAATTTCTATCATTATTTAATATTACTAAAAATTGGCACATTAAAAGGTACTTAAATTAATAAATCATCGTCATGCTCATATCTTACAAACATTGTAATAAAACATAATATTAATATTATTATAATAACTTACAACACTTAAAATTAATATACAAACACCATTATGAACGTAGGTGAATAACACTTTTTCATTATTCATACTTTAATATCTTTAATTAAGTTTTTGTTCATATAAATTTCATTCATTCATTAAAATTTCAGCACCTTTTATTGTTGCAACTAAACACTACTGTATTGATTTTTTTCTTTTTTTTATTGCAAGCTGAGTTTGTGAGTATTGTGTTTATTGTACAGTTTGTTAATGCTCGCTTGATTTTTTGTTTGTGCTATTTTTAATAATTGAATATCTATACATTTTTGTGTCTTCTTTGTAAGTAAGTTATATACTTAATGGATTAATTTACTTGTGCAGCTAATATAAAAAGGTGACGATATTTGGATAGGTTTAACATTATTGTAAGGACAAAATACTTAAATTTTTGGATTTACCTAACACAAATATTTTAAACACTGAGTTTGTTAGAACATACAAAACTGACTTGCATTTTACTAGTCTTTTGAAATAGGATTAAATTGATATTAAGAGAAATAAATATATCGAAGAAGTTTCTGGTCAATTAAATAAGACAAAAATAATAATATGAAATGTAGAAGCATAAGTCGACAGTAAACATAAAATTTTCTTTGCCGTCAAATATCGACCATAATTACAATTTTTATCATACGTTATTCTGTTTAAAGCCTGGAGTTTCTCGCAAAATGTTGCTTACGAACATCGTAGAGGTAATAGTTATTTATATTTAAATTTTGTAGGAGAAAGAAAGTTTGTATGTAAGGAATATCAAAAACAATTTGAGTTACCAGGCTTTATCCAAATATGTTTACCCACCATGTCATGTAACAGTTGCAATATCATTGCACATTACTTACAATGTCATTGTCAACTCTTTTGACCGATGCATTTTGAAAACAGAAGCTCTGGTACATATTGGGCGAGGTTCAGAGAAATTACTTTTTTCAGGGTTCGCATAGTTAGAAAGTCACATTGCAGTATATGCTAAACCTTAAGAGAAAGGTAAGAAAATAATCGGGCTTCTGTTTTTATGTGTATACCGATAGGCGTACCTAGGAAGCATTGCTATGGCAATACCATTTTTTTGTTGCCAGTTAATTGACATTAATGTTCGTTAATTTTTAAAAATAAAAGAACTGTACAGAACAGAATAACAGCGCAAATCATAGATCCGCCTACTGGTATTGCACTCAAATTGCTATTCATTGTCGTGTAATTGTTATTGTGTGAATTATATTATAATACATATATAATATTTTTCATGTGTCTATTATTTTAACATTTGTTTCATTAGTCAATCAATGAAGGCCTCACCGTATTTTGTAAATGAACGCTATCATAATAAAGTAGCGCACGGAGATGGACTGCGGTGTAATTTGACGGGTGCGAGAACAAGTACCAAAGAAATAATTAAATAAGAATTTTATTGTTTGAGTACAATGTATTGTGGGCACGAAACTTTCCAGAAAATACTTATCATCTGTGTTTAAAAAGAAAAGATTGGCATAAAATTGGTATGTACTTGTCCTTTTTTAATTAGAATTACGCAACAAGATTAAATGCCCAATTTATTTTACCTTTCTCATTCTAGAATCATCTTCGCAAATTTATTTTCACCACAATGTACCTATGTGTCCGTTACAGATTAGAACTTGTGATTAACATTATCAGTAAGTATCCACTTAAAAATATCTATGATAAGTTAAACTGTTACCTACTTATCATTGATGATACCCATCGGCGCCACATTTGACATTAAGCCACTATAGCACTAACATTTATCCCATTCAGTGTAATACGACCTTTTAGAGTGGTATAAGTAGGTACGTAAAAAAACTTATAGTTAAGTTATAGAATTCTTTAACTTTTGTGTATAGGGGTTTAGTAAAAGTAAAGGGATACTTACATATAAGTAATAGTTATGAGACTAACTAACGCTTATAACATCATTTACTCCGAGTATCTTATACCCTTCAAGGTTCCAATGAGATAGGTGCAGTGTTGCTATAAAATTGGTGTTTTTTACGGTTTCAACCAGCACTCAGCTAGCGTGGTGGAGTAAACCCTTGTTATGTTTGAGAGGAGACCTGTCCTCAGCAGTAGGACTGTGATGGGTTGATGTTTGTTAAATAATCAGATTGTGTCTTGTGGCTGCAACCTGACAACCTAGTCCCGGCATGACACACCCAGCCCACTATCATTATTATTTAGATCTCGGTCAATAAAGCTTAGATACGCTAGTCTTGAAGATCTATAAAATGTTTTTAGACCGCCAGTTACTACTTTTTATTATTTTGAGTGGTAACGAACACGACAGAAATATCATATTTGTTACACTACTATATTATTTTTATTTACGTGTATTTTAACTTGGTATCTTTGCTGCTGTGTTGTAAGTGGCTACTTTGGCTAAATATACATAAAATAATGTAGTGCTCAAAATAAATCTGATGAATTGCCTTCTCAATATTAATGTAGAAATTGACCGTAGTTTTATTCTTACTGCGTTAATAGTATGTATTTAAAAAGTGTAAAAATATATAGACATATCATGTTATTAATATATATTTGGTTAAATTTCCAGGGTGAGAGTCTGATAGACATCAGCTGCGTAAAATAAGCCACATAATTATATTCTCTAAAGAAACCTTATAATGAAGACATGACAATTTCGAACCCAATTTTTTTTTTAAAGTACTGTTTTATTTTATTATATGGCCACGTATTATATATTCAAGTATCAATATTATGTATTTATATATTTACTTTTGTATTATAATATTATGATTCTATAAAAATCCACATAATTGAATCTCTGTAGAGTTTCTGTGACCACCGAAAAGCATGCCACTGTATTTATCTACGTAAGATGGCTTACATGTAGTAATGGCTTCTAAACCTAGTTATTTGAATGTTTATTAGTAGGAAAAACACTAGTTTTTAATTCCGTGAAAATGTTCCGTATAAGTAAATTTAAGTAATTTGCCTTAATATTCACCTTGGATGTTTGTTGTGTGTATGAAAAATTAGACCAATGTGGTGAGTTGTTGATAAGATGAATAAAAGAGTTATAATGACGAACTTTGTGTTTTATATCTTTATAATTCAAAAAAGGTACCTTTAGTAGGTAAATTTTGTGAGTTTATAAAATGCTTGTTTACCATGCGAGGTTATAACACTCAAAAGTGATATTTCCCTAATCAGTCAAGTAGCTATATCATGTACGCAGTAAAAGAATGGTTATGAATTAGTGATTGGATTGATCATCAATATCATCATTAAATCTACGCATAAAGAGGTCCTATGAGCATACTATAAAGTTGGCTCCAGTGCTGTTTAGATGTGAGAATCTGAATGGGTTACAGCATTTTGAATCTGTTTTGATGTTAAGAAACCCATTTCTTTGACAGAAGAGCCTTCCATCTAGTAAGAACACAATTTATAAATTAATTTTTCATGTAATAGTCAGTTTATGTATCTATATATGTTATGTTACATATTATGCATATTTCTTATTATACAAATGTTACTCTTAGTTATCTTTTCTAGGTACAGTAGGAATGAAAAACCAATTTATGCCTTTAAGATGTATTATTCAAACTACACATGTTTCTTCTTTTATCTAAAGGGACATTTTTTATGTATCCATTATAAAAGTCTAAAGCTGATATTTCTTTTTTGCCTACTATTCTGACAGATTTGAAAAAGATATATTTTCTGTCTTTACACACCACTCTTAATGCATTTGTTTTGTCGCAATATTCTATTGTGCCCGTTGGTGTCTGACTCGGGGCTACTATTTCAGAGTTGTGTAGAAATGCATTAAACAACTTCATCTGCTTATCTCTGAATGTGGTTGTGAGTGGAAAAATTCCATATATTGCACGATACAAATTATAAACTTCTTGAGAACTCATATCTGACCAACTGACTTTGCTAATATTTTTGCTAATCTTTTTTGCTGTAAATAAATTTGCAATTATAAACAGGATGGGATGATATAATTATATCAGTTTATGATTCATTTAAACTATAAACCATATTAGAAATGGAATATTGGCTTATGGTTGTAATGTCACTTATTTTTATATCTAAAAATATGATTTTTATAGCTATAAACAATATGTAATATGTAAACATATTACCATAAGTTACTCCTTCATTACTCTGTGGCTGAGCATTTACCAAACTTTGGGGCACAAATCTCAAGCATTTTACAAGCATATCTGCTCCAATTTCTGATAAGTGCTCTGTTAATTCTGGTAACTTGATGTCTTTTGGAACTGGAACTTTTCTTTGATCTATGATTTCTCCTAAAAGAAAATTAACATCATTGAATTTTGAATATATCATAAGTACTACTGCACACTAATGTCCTACACATCCTGGCTGTTGTAAATAATATAACATTATAACAGTTGTTAAACCCAGTCAGAGGCCATTTGGGCATATCTACCTGATTGACACTAGATATAAAAGAGAATTAAGAAAGACATACACACCTACATCAAAAATATTTGCCTTAATTTTCATAAGTGAGACTCCTGTGAACTCATCTCCATGCAGCAGGGTGTGGATAATGGGAGCGGCACCGCGCCATCGCGGCAACAAACTAGGATGAACATTTATCATTCCCCTGAAATTTTGGAAAGCTACATTACTCTCCTCTCCAGGAAACTCCTATTGTATAAAACAGCATGCGGCCACACGCACTGTCATCCTTCCTCAGGTTTCCTGACTGGCAAGCTTCCAGTCTAGCTTTTAGCTACCCCAAGAAGCTCTGTTAATTAATTTATTTATTGATCACAAAATCCACAACTCTTTCATCTAAAAAAGTTATAATATATGTCTCATTGAGTTGCTGTTAGTTTTAATATTTACTTGAAATATGAATGTATTTGTGAATGAGTGTGTGCACGGGGAGGGGAAACTGTAGCTCATATTCTGCAAATACCACTTTATGTTAGTTGCAACTGCAGTCCATAGACATGCACTCATAATCTCAAATAGTAAGTAATGCCTATCTGATATTAAACTGCGTCAATATGCCATTGGTTGCATCAATAAAAGCAACAAACAAGACAAATTTACAATAATTACCAAACATTTATAAGAATACTTACAGAGGGAACTTGTTAAGAACGTCATCTTTGATTAGATGTCCAAATGCTACGATCAGTCCCAAATCGTACTCTCCTTTTTCGATATTTACAAGAGGCCATGGCACTGTTCTAATATTCTCCACCTGTGCATATTTTTCTATATCCGACCTATTTTTCAGAGTGTTTGCTGTAACTAGGTCCAATCTCCCAATAATTTTATTGTTTTTCCTGTTTTATTAGTTATTTTTATTTTCAATTAACTATACAATTAAACAAAAAAGTTAAATCTGTGTAAAAAACTTCATATAGTGAGATACTTACCTAAATTCATTGACTCTTTTAAAACTTTTAAGAGCTATACTATCTGAGCCGAAGAAAAGAACATTATAATTTTTTGAACTTAACCATTTCCAATGCACATAATTTACTTTCGATAAATTTAGTTTTTTAAATGTGTATTTTAGGTTACGTATTGCAAATGTCATTATAATTATTATGATTTGATTGATCAAAATGACATTTCTACTATGTCAAACTGATGTTTTTAAAGTGCTGCCAACATAAATTATAAGTAATCACCAATATTATAATATTGCATAGATTTAATAATATTATATACTACCACCATACATAATCTTAACTGGTTTATATAGGTCACAGACTTTATTTAAACATGATATAGGTTATAGCCTAACACAAACAATACCACAAAGTACAATGTGGCAGACTGGCCAATTTTGTTAGGAGCAATTATCTTCGGAATTTGCCAAGTATTTTATAATATACACTACTATGTGTAAACAGAGACAGGACACGACACCCATTAACTAATACCTAGATTACCTAGGTACGTGCATTAAAAATGTCATTAATGTCAAGTGTCAAAAGTTTGTGTACTTTTTTGTACCACTCAAAAGTAATAATAGCCAAAATGCCAACCTTTCAGGTCAAAAAGTGATTACTATTGCCATATCGCGTTTGTCGATATCGATAAACTTTACTATGGACGTAGCGGGCAGGAAGGACTCTAAATTAAATACTACATAATAATGTACTACATTGTTTTATATTAAAGCTATAAAGAGTACTTATGATATTATAACGATATAGCTACTTTCTCTAGGTGCGTTCTGCATGATACTTTTTCAGTAGGTAGGACTAGTAGGTATCTTTAGCATTTAGCTATAATATAGGATCAAGTAGGCTTTTATAGGCCTTTTGGATTTATGGGTTAGTACTTTAGCACTTTATATTATTATTAAAGCTTTGTTACAGAAAAATGCAAATATTATTAAAATAATTTTACGGTGTTCCCAAATGAAACTAAGTTTTATGACAATAGTGCAAGATACAAAGTCATTGAAAAACACATCCACTACGATATGAAATTTTTTTTTGATTGGCCTTTATAGCCTAATAGACTTACATTTAGAGGTGCATCCAGGCGGGTGAAATTACACCCCCACCCCCGACTCAAGGGTAATCGAAAAATTATTTCTATGAAACAGATGAAAGCAGCTAAGATTACCCTTTTTAAAAATACATATTAAATCATTTAAGAGTGCTCTCCCCTTCCCTAAACGAAATCCTAGATCGGCGCCTGTTTATTTTATTTATAGTTTAATGTCGATTAAAACTCTTCTTTTTTGCAAATTGTGGCTTAGCGTACCAAGAAGGAGGAGTTACCACATTCTCTTCGAAGCTTTTCATGCTTACACTTTTCTGTGAACCATCACGACCAGTAAATTTAGAAGAGATTGTATCTATGTTATTGCTATTTTTCCTTCTAGAATCACGCCTGTTATATGGAATATCTTTCATCTCGATTATTTCGACGTCTGTCTCACTAAAATCTCTGCTAGGCCTATGCATCTTATTAGAATCACTTCGATGTGCCGTTGTTTTAAATGTGCTATGCATTCGTTTAGTCTTGTCTTTAAATAGAAGTTTTTGTACCTCCTTTCGAAAATTGGGATGCGTTATTATGTAAATGAAAGGGTTAATACAGGCAGCGGTCTTACAAAACAAGGCTGGAATCATTGACGTTACCGGAGTTATTAGTTCTTTTTTTCCGAATATACCCAGAAGCGCAACTACTGCATATGGAGTCCAGGATACAAAAAACAAGGCAATTACTATAATGACTAAGCCTGCCAGTTTGATTTCTGCCTTGCGCTTCGTATGCTCTTTAACGTGACGCACAGACATTCCTTCTACTTCGTTCTTTGTTGAGATGTTTCGTTTACAAACGACTATACGCAAAATATTCGAATAACAAAATGATATAGTGCAAAGAGGTGCGACCCAAGCAGCACAGAAAAAGACGAAAATAAAATAACGCGGGTGCATTTCCTCGGTAAGGTAATCAAAACTGCAGCTCGTCAGATATCCTTCTGGGACGTAGTTTCCGTATCCAATGTCTAAAGCTGGAATGAGAGCGAAGATTCCAGCGTATAACCAGGACCCAACAGCCAGCACACGAGCTCGGATAGCTGTGAGCGCTCTGAGAGGTTCCAGTGGTCTTACGACTGCCCAATAGCGGTCCAGTGCTATGGCAGAAAGCGTAGCTATCGATGTCGTGCCTGTGAGTCCTCCCATGAATCCGTAGAAGACACAGCCTGTCGGATTAAACAAATATTTATTTCTGTAAGAACTGTACTTACCTTTGTGTTAACTCAAGGCAGTAGGTAGGTATATGTTTTTAAATAAGGGTAACTAGGTTTTAAATAAGGGTAACTCGTACTTAGTTAAGTACTAAATAATTTGTCCCTTTCATTTCTGTCTAGGTTCCACCATATCTAATACGTATACGAGTAGGTACATAAACTGTTATTAGTGATTCAATTTCTGAAAATGCACTCAAC
Organism: Noctuana lactifera; assembly: GCA_018231305.1. NCBI lineage: Eukaryota > Metazoa > Arthropoda > Insecta > Lepidoptera > Hesperiidae > Noctuana > Noctuana lactifera. The sequence goes on along the minus strand of DWAV01002067.1, from coordinate 1,819 downwards.
TTTTTTGCATTCTCTATATCGCAACCATTAGACATCGTACTCATAAAATAAAATAAGATGATTAAGTGTAGTGTTTGTCATGATTCAATAGAATTGATTACGGTTATTATTTATTACAGTTTGTAATAGAATGGAGCTAATAAGCAGGCAGAAGCCAAAGCAAGTGCTGTAAATTTTATTTAAACGTAATTTTTTAACCTAAACTCCCCCCTCTGCCTACGGCCATGGTAGGAGCCCAGATTTCTGTAGTGTAATATTATTAGAATTGGTATTATTTAAATAGGACGCAAATTGTATACACACCAGTCTTTCCCAGCGCTGGTCCAAGGTTGAAAGAGTTAAAAATAAAAACAGGTGTTTTAGCTAGCATTAACAGATCACTAAGGGCAAGATTGGCGACGAGGATGTTTCCCGGAGTACGAAGCGAGCGACATCTGGAAAACACAAAGGATGTAGTTAATTTAGTAGTGTTAGTTTTAGATGTTGGGTTTAGGGTACCTAGTGCCCATGGTGTAGGTGCCTAATAATAATGGAGAGGTCATAAACGCGACAAATGTACAGGTGCGTTTTAAGATTACCTACTTCTTGTTAAAAATATATTTTAAATTTTCCATCATAATTTATTAAACTATTAGCAATTCTTAAGATGTGGCGTGAAGTGTGATGCGGCTGATGTGTGTGAAGAGAGAGGAGACATTTTATATATTTGATTCGTTTCCATTTGGAGCGATGAGTCTACATCTGGAACATCTAAAGGGTTTCTGAGAAATAGTACTTAGCATAAATTTTCGTTTTAATTGCATTAAATTATCGTCAACCATGTGGCCATGTAACGGTTACACACGCGTGTAAAATCTTAGGGAACATCTAATTTTAACATGTGCATATTGCTGTTGTTAGTTTCATATTTTATTACTGTAAGCTGTAAGGTATTTCAAGGAAGAACACTTGTGCAGATATATATGAGCTTACTCAAGTCTGTGAAACTCTATTAGATCCAATTACAGTTCCGTCCTGTACTTCTGTTTAATCTCCATAATCTCGCCTTCAACAGTTCTGAGGGACGGCATTATAGATGTAGATAAAGCTGATTGGTGGGACACATTATAACAATTAAAATTGCTCGTCATGACCTGTATTTAGATGTTTTTTTAACGATGTTAAACAAAACAAAAACAAAAATACAATAAAGAGCCGAATTCTTTATTTCAAGTCTGTTCAGATTTCATGTAATTGGATAATCTATAGGTACGTACCTAATTTGAAACATGCTATGTATTCAATCGCCAAAATTACTGGAGAGCCAATATTATATAAGTAGGTAATTTGATTGAAAGTTCCGTGCTTCGTGAACAAGTCATTATGTAGAGTGGAAACGATGCCAGTGCTTGAAAAATAACGGTATGGTAACATGTCTACCTACACACGAGTACCTACAGTGTGGTCTGGGAATTGCGTTTTTGTTGTCATGAATGAGTCTTTTATAACCAAGCTATATCAGTCCATTACGTGATAATTGTTACGTTTCAAGGCTTTAATTTTCTAAAGAATCTAACATGAAAACTTCACATAGATATACCTATCCATCTACCTTCCTAGTATTTATTGATTGGTGAAACTATTCCTATAACATCTATCGTCGTATGTCTAAGAATTTCGGAGCAATGCACTTACTGATTAACACAATATATCTGAAGCAGTTCCGATATCATTATATACCTACTAAATTCTCTTACATTGCTGTTGCGAGAAAATTCCAGAAATCCTGTAAAGCGATAACTACACTGCATACCTTCATCACCTGCGTGTCAACGTGATG
>DWAV01002066.1:0-11881 GCA_018231305.1 Noctuana lactifera | reverse complement strand
CTTAAACCTAAATGCTTCACTACTAATTTCAATGACGATTACGTTTGAGTGCAGAACGAAACTGAACGCTTAGTCATTAGCAGTGCGGCGCTGAACAATTAGCCGGAGGATGAGTACGCGCGCGATCTGTGCCATTTGTTTCGGGTTTATAATTGCGGGTCGCGCCCCGCGACGCACATCTATCAACAAACTGGGCCACAGAAATCAACGGACTTCTAACACCACGGATTATGTCGCTTGCATTTCCGTTGCCGTTCCGTATGTATGTACATTTTTAAATATGCGGCAAAGAGCTACAATTATTTTTTAGAAAGACTTTATTTTTTAAAGAATGGTCATTAAGTATGCAGGCAACTTGTCCTTCGACACTACAGCACCGTTCGTACTTACCTTTTACCTGCATGCAACGGTAGTTTTGATGGCTTTGATTATACTCTTAGTAAAGTCTAACGGACTAATAGTTGACTAAACAAAAAAGACCAGGATAACTTTGACTGCAAAACATTTTTTTTCGTTTTCTTGTTATGGATTTTTCTAGAAGGTATGTAAGTAGTATAACATCTATAAAAGGCATATTGAGTTATGTCTATTTTATAGATTGGTATACTTTCATGTTGTCAATGTGAGTTTATCGTGTTATTAAAGTTAACATGACTCTTCCGCCATGGTTGTCCCTTGTCACAACACTACGCCCTGAGGCACCCTCTTAACGTTCATTGGTGTCAGACGGATGAACTAATTTTATAATAATATAACCATAAAATACATGTATCTGCATTGTGCACTCATATCAATCTACCTTAATAGGACGAGTCATAGCTTTTTTTAGTAGACTATCATGCATAGCGCGCTTACTAAATGGTTTAAATTATATTTGAAGCAATTATTCATGAAAATTAAATTAAGCGGGACTTATACTTTAGAATAAGTAATTTAATTTTAATCATCAATCAAAGCTTGATGGAAAAGCCGTTACTATGTTTCTAAAACGTTATTTTATTTAAGTGTAAATTCTATAATACATAACCTATTTAAATAATTAAAATTACTTTTTTAAATAATTAATTAAATGGATCCTAAATCCGTAGTAAAGGTATTTGTCGTTAAGGAATTCCGTTGTATTGTATGCTAACATATAGACAGATTTAATTTAGTAGAGATAGATTAATCTTTTCTAATTTTAAACGTAGTTTAAATTCGAAGTTTAATATTCACAAATCTTCCAAATTAAGAATAGACTTTTGAGTAACGTCAAGAACACAATCTCTTCCTTTATTGAAGTCATATAAAAGATAAAAGGTGCAAAAAGAAAAGAATGCTTTCTCTAAACAAAGAAAAAGAACAGAGCACGCGCCGGTATTTAAAAACGATCTCGTTACAATAAAACTCAAACGGCTAAGTGAATTAATGTGTAATTAGCCAGCATCCTGTCTCGTGCCCTAATAATAACAAAACAATAGCATCTCCCTGTGCAGCTATTAAAATTGTCGTTGTGGTTAATTGTTGGAACGATTTCGGAAACGCGCTCGGAAGTCCAATTGGGAGCAGCGACTAGCTTGTACGAGTAGCTCGACCGGACGCGCCCATGTGAAAGTGCTCGAGCATTATTATTCACTTATTAATTATTATTACTCTTCAAGTTACTTTAATTTGTTTTAATAAATTTATAAATTTAAATTGTAATGACTTATAAAGTAACGATTTTAACTAGTCAGATATTTGTTTTTTGACTGAGCTTTATACCTAAGTGCACTTGTTTATATCGTTTGACTGAACTATATAAGTGTAGGTACTTGTTGTATATCGTATATAGTAGCTACAATGTATCAAATGATCAAAACGGTCTTATAAATTATTATAAATATATGAAAGCTAGATATCTATATATTAAAGACTATGAAAATTAAAAGGCACTAAAATTAAATCAGCTTAAGCATTAAATAAGCTAAGTATATACCTACTAGTATGAGAACTTACAAATAAATTTAATTCGCAACATGTTTATCACATTTGCACCAATCTCCTCCATTTAGGTGTCCCAAACGCAATTAACCTCTGACCGAGTGAAGCAAAACCAAAGTAGGATTTAAATATAGGTACTTATGACGGTTTGATAACCACTTACGTCTTTTATTTAAATTAATTGATAGTTATATCTGAACTGATTTGTCAATAGGCGCCAGTGGATTTCCAAGTATCTGTCTTCTCGTATCATTGCTGTTTTTCTAACTTCAGTTATTACTGACCTCAGATAAACTTTAAGATACAGTAACCCATATTAATTTTATACAGTGCATACACGAGCTGGTCAGCTCGCCATTCTGTGAGACAAGCGTGTACCTAATTAATCATAAATGTTATTTAGGTACTTGCCATGTTTAAGAGTTGCAAAGGCAAATGGCAGAACCTATCAGAACCAGATCCCTACATAATATTTATATTTATGTTTATTCTCCGTCTGGTAACCGTATGTAATAGCTATTTTTCTTTGAGACTACCTATTGGCTACTACAAACATAAAATATTTAGTCAGTAGACAACCGCCTAGTGCAAATAATAATAAGAGTGTACACAGTACAGGTTACATACAGTACTGATCTCATAGCAATCATACAATTGAGATATTAAAATACAATAGACACAAACAACATACACGGGGAAAATAATTTTCAAAAAAATATTAGAAAGTTTCAAAAATACGATTAGTTATGTAGTAAATTTTGGTGCCATTATAAAAACACAAGTTATTATTAAAGTTATATATTTTTATATTATTGATAATTTTATATGATTGATTGAATAAACAATAAATTTATAGACAGCGAACGTTCGTAAAGGATTCAAAATATGTGCGCAGGTCACGCGCTGGCCCACGCCAACCGCTTGAGTACCGCAATTGGATAATGTAGGAGCAAATTGGGACCCACCGGCGTGCTTTCCGCCGCCTCGCTGCTCGGTGTTCAAGAGCTCTCTACTCTTCAGCTAGTACCATTCTGTCGCTGGCCTCTATCAGCCGACCATAAGTTTCAGATAGGCCCCTCCAGTTTAAATTGTTACTCTGTGCTGTGTACCGTATAAGACCGTATGTTTATTTTGAAATGCCTTTTTTTCGTAGGAATCAAGCATCATTATAGTTTCTAAATGTATTGCGATAATTTTCTCCTCTTGATAACATACAATTTTATTGGTACAACTCTGCTAATGTCAGTCTGCTTGAAAGTCTCAATATCAGGATGACGATGCAACGAGCGAGCAATTATTCTATTTTTACTCATCTCTGCAGCCGTTGAGAGTCCAATAAATGGACAATAAATCAAAACACTCTATAGTGGTTGAGTGCACTCGCGACAATTTCGCTTAGCGGATGAGGAGATTGGTTTTGAAGGGAGGGGGTTGGGGTGGGGGGAGCGGCGGGTAAGGATCGCTAGCGAACGATGTTGAATGGGCCCAGCGCAGCAGCTCACAGGCGCAGGCGGGGACTACTGACTAATGAGGAAATAAGAATTAGCGGGCGACGAACGAAGCTGAATGCAGTTCTTTATGAAGATAACCAGTTGTAATCTTTTCATATTCATACTGCGTGTTGAAACTTAGATTTTTCTATGTTTTATAATGTAGTAGGAGTTCATTTAAATTTATTTATAAGAAGGTACCTAATAAACATGGTATCCTACATTTTATCTGAATATTTTTATATTTTAAATACTTTGTTATTTTATATAATATGTAAGGGTATACTAAAATAAATTATACAATCACATTTCTTTTTAGTTGTTACCACCACACCTTGATACCATAGAAATGGTAGGTATGAGTAATGTCTATTAATAGAGTCCAGGAAATTCCTAAGATAACCTTTGCCATTGTCTAGATTTAGACAGAAATATCTTCACAGTGTTTAGGTGCAAGCCGAGCCTAGGGAATTAAGCCGTCTGGTCCTCAATTAACGCTAATTAGTTATCACTGTTCTACGCTTAGCCCTATTTTGAATTAGACATTACACGTCTCAAGACGGTTATAGAAGTAAATATCACCATGCTCGATATTTTGAAGTTATAAAATACCTATTTAATTTAGATCTAATAAAGACTAGACTCGTGTTGTTCATTCAATATGGAATTAAAAGAAAGAGGTAAAATAAAAAAACTACATAATTCGTAAAATCTCTACCTCAACACTTTTTCATACATATTCTATTTAGTTAATACATTTTGCACTATTTTTTTCTTTTATTAAATTTGTTAGTGTACTCTAAAGCAATTTTTTCATCAACTCTTTTTTCATCTTGTAACTTTTAATTTAATTTAATTATCTTCTCAGCATTTTCATTCCATACTCTTTCTACGGCCATCTATAAAAAAACGTGAACTATAGGTATACAATATTTTACTTTATTGTTGTATTGCAAAGTTACAAAGCAGCCTGTAACGTTTTTTTGTAATTTAAAAAGCAAACAAAGCTGATTGCGTTGATTGAACTACGAGAGAGTCAAGACGGCGCTCTGTATTATCGCGCATATTTCAATTAGTTGACTAATTGCTTCGCTCGTGATAAATGCGAGTTTCTGGACTTCGGAGAAAGCTCTCACGAGAAACTTTTGGGTCAGTCTCAGACCAATGAAAATCAGTAACCAAGTCTTAATATCAATAATTAAAATGACGTAGTGTGGAACAAATAAGACGGACAAAAAGCAGTTTTTTGTTCCTTAAACTTATCATTTTTTACTTATGTTTTGTTCTATGTTTTATGAGTTTTATTTTCATAAGATGATATAGTCGTACATTATTATATCTATCTACATCTTCATTTAGATAATCTCCATGAAAAGACCTATCCTGCTTATGCCGGACTTATTTAGTTCCGCTATACGTTATTATGGAAACATTGTTTTGACGGTTTTGCTCTACTGACTACATACATAAATTATTCAGAACTCAGTCCAAATCTACATTTCTAACAAACATTCCCACGTTTAACTTTAACAGTTTTTAACATAAGTACCCTTCGTTAGGCAATATATGCATATTCATGAAATATTTTAATAATTCCAACAGTATTTTTATTTTGTGCCATTGACCTAGGAAATTTTAACATATTGCATGTTGACATACACATCTAAACCACTATAGTTTGTAGGAATATCGAAACAACACGTAAATTTTTTTTGTATTTTTGAATATGTTCAAATTTATGATTTAGTCAATTATTAAGTAGACAGTGGATAAGTAAGATAACCTACAGGTATTAAACATCTATCTATATCTACATAATTATAAAATATAATAAAATGAAATGACTACAAAAAACCCGCGATATCATAATTATGTCTTTTGAAGTGACGTCACAATAACTATTTCAAGGATTTTCAAATTGGATCTTAAATAATGCTTTGCTTGCATGACATTGACATGCTGTTAAACCTTATCTAAATATAGGTACTAACGTTAGAAAATTAGGTACTTAATTTAAATGAAACCTGCACATCAAATAAATTAGATGAATATCTTAAAAGATATCACAGAGTTAAATATTATCTCAAACGAAAAGGAAGGCGAGCGAGCGTGGCAGATGGGGCAGGGGCGAGGAGGATCTTATTCTAGCATGTTGCCTACTTACGAAAAGTAAATATTCAATTATTTTGTTAGTCTCACAATTTTTATTTCTCTCTAGACACGATTCTGAAGTCCAGCGGCCGAAGTCGCAATCAGAGTGGCAGGTGGCTCTGCTCTTAATTTCTTAAAGTGTAACAATAGATTTAAACATTAACATCTTCAAAAATTAAATAAATTAATTTATTAAAACTGTTATACGATATTTTCAAGTGCAGATGAAATCTGACGTCTACTTATCAATAAATATCCAATTGTTTCACACATAATATATCCCACAACCGGTTATTGTCTTACTTCCGACAGGGGACTGTTCATTTCCGAACTCAGCCCACTGGAGCGCGTATGGGAAAGCCAAATTTCTCTACATGAGTAACAACAGAGTCGGGGCAATCGTACGGTCCAATACGTCACATATCGTATTACTTAAAAATCCAATCAACCATTAAATTACATTTTATCTGCTTTAAATAGTTTTGTTATCATGTATTATTTTTAATAAACACTTTTTATTTTTACTTTGTAGTCACTTGTAGATAGATATTACAGGAGGTACACTATACATTAGGTATAGGTACCTCTGTTTATTACTGTATTCAAATTAATTACTGTAATTGTAAATATTAATAAGAAAATATCGTTTCAATTTTAATTTAATAAAATACGTACGACACGTGTATTAAAATAATAATAATACCAATATTGTGGTATGGCTCATTAGTTTTATTTATAGGAATTTTCTTTTGTGTAATTTATAAATAGAATAAAATTATTCATTTGTTGATTTTAAAGACCTATTCACTTTATGCAAATTGGTCTCTCTAACCGGATAAAAAAATATTTATAATACTCATAGTTAAATTAATCTCTTTATTGTTTAATTCAAGTGTCTAAGAAAATTTTATTTGAAATCAAAATAAACGGATAATTTTTATTGCAAAATTTTAAATACTTTTAAAATGTTGAATTTATATGCACGATCTAAGTATATCTTGAACTATTTCTATATATAAATAGATCAATATTGATAAATATTGATCTATCTACGGTACCTACTGCCCCTACTACTAATTCACCTAGAATGTCTTAATCGAGAAGTGCGGTGTATAAAACCATAAAACAAAATGAATTCTAAAATAGATTCGAGGGGAGCTGGTTGGCAACTAGCAGCTTCCTTCCTGCGTCCATCCGGCGACGAGTCACACGCGACCCCTGCACTGACATGGCGATGGCGTTCATGCAGTCCATACTCCATAGCTATGGTGGATGACCAAACCGATTTGTCTCTACACCACGAGTAGCAACGACACTCGAATTCTATTTATAAAAATCAAAATAAAATTTCTATCAGACCAATCCAGGCTTTCTGACTCTCTATGAGCAGATAAATAATATTTTGATATACAGACCAATGACTAACAACCTCTTAAACAACTTCGATCAGCAAGACAAGATGAAAGCAAAACTCGTACGCAAGTTTCTAGTTCATGAATGCTGGTATTAACAAATTTAAACGGAATACAAGTGTAAGCATGAAGACCGTAAATCAGCACGGCGCATCTTGACTGCAAGGCGAAGGTGTTTTCTATCTTTAACACCTCTCTTCCGTCGATGACTGTTTCCGACAAACACTGAAAAACAGCCGTGACATTACCCTGTCCAGAGCATCCAGGTAGAAAGGTATTTTAAAGGTTATAAATAAATCATGATCCTTTTCCTTCTTAATTTTTGTAAAATGTAGTTGCTACTCTATGGCCGTGTCCAATATTTAAATCTATCTCCGAATTGACATAATAAATAGTAGAAAAATATTGCTAATATTAATGTAGATAGAAAAGATTACATACTTTCATAAAAAAATGCATTATTTATTTCTAATGAAATTTATGGCCAAACAACTACTTAGTATTCATAGTATAATAATATAATTATTATTTTATCTTTTGTTTTTTTTTTGCTTGTATCGTCATTTATTATAATTTTAATTTTCAATTTATTTTTAATATAAATAATATAATTATGTTACATCTCATAAAAAGGCAGTTTGAAATGCCAAATTGAGACGCAATAACACAAATTAAGTTGCCTTCGTTCGTAGCATGGCATAATACAAATTGTTGCATTCAAAAATAAATAAAAACAAGCAAGTCAATTGGAAATGCTTGGGGAACCGCTGTCGGTAGCTCGGAGGGTGCGCGCCCCGTCTCTCCACTTAAGAGTTTTTGCTCGGTGCGGGGGCGTAAATTGGAGCTAACTGATAATTTTGACATTAACCAGTAGTAACTGTCAAACTTCGACGGGAACAAACCCGTTTTATGTCATTTTTTTGCGTTCTCGGGTGATTGATAACGCGTTATGCCTGTGTGTTTCGAAAGACAATGTCTGTTTGTTAAATCTGTGTTATTATTAAAATTGCATTATTGACTTGCCTTGTAGATCATCCAGTGAAAAGGTTTTGAATAGATCTAGCCAGGTCTGGATTAAACATATCTAGCCAGGTCTGGGCGCCTAGGCAAAGCAAATCTCGATATCTATAACGCACTTACCTTACCTAAAATATATGTCCTTAGCAGCAGCGTTACCTATAGTGAATATTATGAATCAAGCTTTCCTCAGTCATGGCAAATATAGACAGAATATAACAGTGTTGCTATGCCATAATGGTTAGGTTAGGGTTGTTAAAGTAGGTGGATACATACCTACTTTAGCGCAGATTTAATTACTGGCTGGCCTTTTTTGAAGTTGATAAAACAGTCAAACCGTTCACATCATACATTTTAACTTATTTTGAAATGATAAAATAGATTGTACAGCTTATCATAGAAACTAGTGTAGGTATATTTAACTATAATAAATAATAAGTAATAACTTTATTTTAAAATGTAAATGGTGGTAAACCTAATGTACTATAGTGTACACGCCAATTTTGCCATAGGATTCTAATCATAATGAGTGCTTATCGCTGCTTTGTATACTTAATATTATAATATTATTTATTAAATAATACTAAAATAATAATACCTTTTATCAAGAAAACAGGTCACAAGTTCGAAAGACGTGATTTATTTATCAGCTCAGTAATTTATAACAGCAAGTAATTATTTATTTTTGTATACTTAGTAACCGTCCAATTCACCCTGAAGGACCTCTACGAGAAGTATTTATAAAATATCGTAATAATATAAATGTATTAATAGGTATGTGTAGGTAGAATGCAACTGGAGCTAAGTGAAACAATTTTTTTGTAAATAAGAAAGTAATATTATCGTAGAGACCTGAAACTTGAGGGTGTGTTCTTTGTAAGACGTAGGCATCCGATAAGAAAGAATTTTCCGAAATTCTACCTCTAAAGGGTTGAAAAACGGGGGCAAAGTTTGTATGGGCCAACGTGATTTCTTGGTCTAATTATTTATGAAACGACGCGGGCGATGTCGCGGACATAGTGTATATTATGCATAGTGCTCTATGCATACGCATACGCTATGTACACAGAAAAATGACACAGACTCCAAAATGAATTGTTGATGTCTAATATTAAACTAGGTATGTATTAAAGTTATTTTTTCCTTTTTAGTTTGCAGTCGGTTTTCATTTTTACTTAAAATGTTTTTTATTGAAATAGGACATAAGCTCATAATAACATAGTGTAAATATAGTCACGCAACGGTGTATGTGACTCCATCTTTGAGTTGTATCATGTAAGGAATAATAGGTTATGGTATTCCGTAAATAATTTCATGTTCGTATATTATGTACCTATATGCCTTTTTCCATAAGTAAGGTTAAAATCAATAGTTAAGCAAAAACACAAAGTAGAATGTAATAAAACATTCAAATTTCTTGTAGAAACATTCCATTTAAATTTAGTAAAGAAAATAAAATATAATAATAAACAGAGCTTATCGGTGGTTTTTACGAGGTTTGAGTACGCACAATATAATTTGACAATACGTTTCGTATTATGTACACAAACTACTCGTATATTGATAAACACTTTATTGTTGCCCCTGAACTGCCCTGAGTGAATGAAAAAATGACGAAGTGTAAATAGGACTCACTCAGTAAGTGGTCCGTGAAGCATAAATAAGATAAAATAATAACTAAAATAAATAATAAGTTTATGACTTCGCAAGTTCTAGCCAGTCTAGCTACCTTGACGGACGAACTTGTTTTCAGATAAATAATAAATAAATAAAAACATTTTTATTCATCATAAGGTATTTGTATACACTCGATGAACGTTAAATAACCCAGTACGAGTATCTATACAGATTGATTTTATAAAACTTCTACAAATTTTTTTAAGGTGACGAACCTCTGCAATTATTAGGTATAGAAATACTATTGAGAATATTTTTATATCATTGATTGAACTGATTTAAAACTACGTTTCAAGCATTTGATTATTAAAAGTAGTATTCGGTTCTTAGTTCTTTGTTCGTATGGTTACGGATCACTAAAATTTAGGTATATTATTAATTATGTATTGAGATTTACAATAAAATTATGAGCGTAATTTAAATAGTGTAATCAACTGAACTTATTGTTATCTTTTGCTATAAACATAAAACAAATTTTTATTACACTTTGCCAGTTCTGTTGCCTATTAGATAGATACGTTAAAAAGCGTGTGAACAGTAAATTTATTCTGATCCAGATATTATTGACAACACAAATTACCAAATAACAACAAATTGAGTCAAAGAACACGGCATTTTTTAACTGCCGGTCTTCAAAGTGATTTATTTAATTAATGCAGAATGCAGATACAAATTTATAAATTAAAAATTTTGAATTAAAATTAAATTCCTTATAGAAATTTGTGCGCTGCAGTGAGTGATATAATAATATACCTAAAATAAAAATTGTTTTCCGCTGAAATAAATGTTTTTAAAGAAAAGGTAATATTTGACTACATGTTAATTCAAAAATAAGGCCCTTTAAACTTCTTTGAATTGCAAATATCATTGATTCATTGATTGAACCAAGTCGTGCCAGTGGACCAAAACAATGTGTTATAACATTGTACCTAGTAAAAAAAGTACCTACAAGTATGGTATGTACCTAAATATAAAAGAATTGATTTGTACGGAACGGAATCTTTAAACGTGATTTTCACTCAATCTCTACCAAAGGTTGATGACAGTACAATAATAATTAAAGCAATAAATAACAAATTAATAATAAGATGGAGTGAAGAGATGGACAGTTGAACTCTTCTGTGGCTACTAGTAAACCACTAGGGCCCTATTCGCAAAACTCACCTGCTGGACGCTGCAGTCGGAGCCGCAACTCACGTCGAAATGAATGTCGCCAGTTCGATTCTGGAAACAATCCATAAGAGAAGTTAACTCTACAATCTCTACATACATATTTCGGCTGACTTTATACATGGTACGAGTAAATTTTCTAAAAGATACTATATCTGAACCCGTACCTACTTCAAAGGAAACCTGAAAGGAACATGAAGAGTTATAATACTAACTAAACTAATATAATAATTATAATATTAATATAATTGGTACCATTTACGGTTGTACTCGTATTGCATGCTCGTTTTATTGTTCTTAAAAAAACTATCATCTATCAATGCCAAACATAGGATTATTGATATTGAAGAAGGAAGGATATTGAAGAATAATTTAAAATTTTAGAGCAATGAAAACAATAATTGAAAAATGAAAAAAAGTGGGACTTCTTTAAATGGCTCTTTTATTTTAACGGAAACGCAAAATAAATTCATCCTTTCTGATTTCGTATGTAGGTACCGTCAATAAAAAATGTTAATAAGGGTGACACGGCTTGACTTTTTGTTAATAAGCAGGTTGTACGGGACGCGGCCCGTCCACTGCGCACCGGAGCAGCGTCCGGATAACTTCCGGCCTCCTGCGCATCGGAGCGTGCCTTGCGAGCTCGTGGCAGAGTTAATGTCATACCTGCCCTGATATTATCTCCCTGATTTTTATATACAAAAAATAAGATAGCTGTTTTTGATGACCTGTTTAAATTGAGGATGTGACAAGAAACATGTCATATACGTAAGTATGCGCCCATAAACATTTTGAAGCCTTATTATGTTCGGAATGATAGGAGAATCACAAATGTAGGTGTAATGCTGTAGATAGCCTGAATGTGATCCTGAAAATAGTTATACTTTTGTTGTAGATACGAAGTGGTATTGTAGAAATAAATAAAGACACACACAAAGACAAATACACAAACACCCAGACCGAGAACAGAAATATAAATTCATCATTTAAATTTCTACCTCG
>DWAV01002065.1:0-11887 GCA_018231305.1 Noctuana lactifera | reverse complement strand
CTCTTCATAGAGCATCAGCTCAAGGCAGAAATGAAATAATTCAGTTGCTCTTAGACTGTGATGGACTGAAAATAGATACATGGGACAGCACTGGAAGTACTGCATTGTAAGATAAGATTTTATACACTGATAAATCAAAAATGATTAAAACCAGTTCCTTTCTCTGTGATATGAGATTTTTAAGAATAAGATAGAATATGAATCAGATTCTAACTGTGGTACATGAATGTGTTGCTACAGGTGGATACTATAGGTGTTATTATCATCTAGTTATCTAGCACATGTGTATGAATGTAAAGTTCTGTTTGATGAATGAGGATTATGTTAATTTTACTTTTCTATTATATTGTTACATGTTGGGATAGCAGAAGGTTTGAATGAAATGCCAGTGATGTTTGACAATGACTTTATTAATAAATGAATAACTTTCTCTTGCAGACATCTTGCATGTGAAGAAGACAGAGAAGCTGCTGCATGCATGTTAGTTAAAGCAGGAGCAAATATAAATGCTAAAAATAAAGAACAAAAAACACCTCTTGATGTATGTAGTAATAAGTTAAAGAAAATGCTGATTGATTTAATATAATAAAACAATATTTATGTATAATTTTGTAATATAATATAATTTTTTGTTTTCCTTGATTTCAATGGAAGTGACCAATAATTTCTATTATTTAATTTATTAGCCTATGCACGCATGCTAGTGGTCTTTGTTCAGTGTTGCCGTTGATCATTTACGGGATTGCCATACAGAACAAAAAAATTACTGTATTTCTAAAAAAAAGTCAACTATCGCATCCTATCTAAAATTATACTTATAGTTTTATTCCTTACTTGGTTTATTTCAAAACAAAGGCGCAACCTGTACTGTGTGACGAATTGTACGGTACACGGCAATGAACACACTGCCGTATTTGCCGTACAAAAAGCAACACTCTACATCTACATTCTTTATCTATATTGCTGTTTTTACTTCTAGTTGGTACAAAAATGGTCACAGATTTTGACGTTTGACATATTGACAATTTTGACATTAAATTCATGTAATTTAATTTGTAATGCAAGTCGAGCCGTGTCGTGTTTCGTGGTGTTGTGCTAGTGCTACCCGTGCTTACTGCTTAGTAAATAAATACAATACAATTAGTAAGTTAAGTAGCTAGTAATGCTGGTATGGGAGTCCCGGAGTCCCGTCTCTTCTAAGTCTTGTACACGTAGTGTATATATTCTTAGGTTTGTACCACTTTTGTACGGATTGTTGTGTTGTGGTGATTTTGTTTTGTCTTGTATCTGTCTTGACTTGTGTACTGTAATATGGATATGGTTAATGTGTTGTGGTTGTATTGTATTGTGGTACCTACCTACCAACTAACGTCACAGGCGCAGGTTACAGTAGGTAAACATTAAAGTGGTTAGTGATAACTGGTAGGTACATGTGTAAATGAAGAAAGGTAGCTATTTAAATTGGTGTGTGTAATGTATCCAAAGTATTCTATAGTCCTTAGCCAAGTGGTGTTAAGTGTACAACCATTCTAAGTTTGAGTGTGTCGTACATTATGTATGAGTTGGTGATTGATTCCAACAATAGTAGTTTGAGACCTATCCTGAGACCACCAAACTCTATACATAGCCACTATACTCTTCTGCCTCTGACGAATCTGACAATTATTGTGATGAGCATCAGCCTTTACTTTTGACCAGCATGTGACAGATCATTATTCATCATCAGTTTAAACAATACCAAAATTCGTTTTTTTGTATATTTAAATAGTATCTTCTTGGTGATAAATCATAAATTGTTTTCTATTTCTCAGGTTTATCTTATGTGAAACAATACTAATATCTGGAAAGAAAAGTTAAACTAATCAGTTTGGTTTCACAAGGTCTAAAATGGCAACAGCATATTATGATTATTACGATGGCAGCAATATATTTCTTTTTATATCAAGGCGAATTGGAATTCCCATAGATATTGTAAGTGATTTCTGTACATAATTATTGTAATTACATCACATGCTAAATCAAAATTAGGTTCATATTAAGGCTTGTTTACTTAGTTTGTTTGCACAATTTTATTAGTTATTTGTATCAGAAGTGTATGATTTATTACATTACACTTGTTTCATATCTGATGATAACAGGTACTTATAGTTTGTACCTAATTGTGAATAATACAATTTTGTTATACCACAGTTATTACATATAGGTATATATATAAAGCAGTTTATAAACTACATACCAACATTTAAATCAAATACACTCACACAGACGCATTCTTCAACAATTATCTACTCAGTGCTGTCAGTCAGGAGTGCCGCCTCAAGAAAACTAGATGATTGGTAATGTTTTGCGTTTATAGAAACCAACACAAAAACTCTCTTTTTTATGTTTATGGCTATGCCCTTAAAAATTTACTGAACCCCACAACTATACTATATCAGTTACTTCCAAAACACACATCCAGAAAAACTTGATGAATCTTCGAAAATCCGTTCATTGTCCTCCCCTACACTTTACTAGTAACCTCTTATACAAATCTTCCTGTTTTTAGGTCTTTCTTTGAGAGTATATTGTCGGTCAGAAAACCCTTTAGTGGTTTTAAATGTACTCTGGTGTAGGTTGTGCTTTGAATATTTCCTGACCCTATTACACCCATTAAGGGAATACATTTTTAAAAATTCTTAGTACATTCTTACTCTATATTATATATAGATTATAGATATGGATACTTATAACACACTCATAATAATATTAATAATATATATTATGTATATATTGTATATATTATGTACACACTTATTTTTCACTTTTTAATAGAGCAAAATGCTTTGCAGGATCATCACAGGCTCTGCTATTAGTAGTGTCATAATTATTTTATTTTCCTTTCATTAGGTTAATTTTTTGATCGCACAAATAGCTGCACTATGCCTGGCCAGATTATTTCGGAAGCCGTTGAGGCTTGCTTCGCCAGAATTTCGCCATTCTGTGTGCCTAGTTATAGGTCTGTTAATGGGATATTTCTGTTTTGGAAAGTAAGTTTTATTAATTTATTATCACATTTTCATAACATAAATTAAGAACAAATTGATTGCATGCTTATTATTGAAATTCAGTTTGCATTGACATTATTTTATTTTAGACCATAACAGGATTATTTCTATATTCATGCTTCCTGACAGAAAAGTAAAAGGATTTAGCATTACCTACCTATCTGCAAAAAGTTGTAAGTAATGCTTTAAAGCTTCAAAAACGATTGCAATTTTATGTTTACAAATGAGATTATTTCTAATAATACCTACCTAAATGGTGCCCATTTTAATATAGTAAAGAAGGGGCAAAATGCTAATTCTAAGTAGAAAGAAGTTATTTGTTACTGAAGCAGAATCCCATTAAGGTTTACTTTAAATATAGGCTTATTGTCTCCATTCCGTTTGTTTGTAATTATGGTGCCGTGATATTGTACATAGGCATAATATATTATATATGTATGCGTTAAAATATTTGTAAGAGATTAAAGTAACAATGATGGAAAGAATGAGGTAGGAAGATATTTAAAGGGACCATAATAATATACCTAATTTAAATCTAACAAATTTAAATTAAATCTCAAACACACATAACTTAGAAAAGTCATTGGTGCATGCCATTGGTGCATTGGATTTGATCCCAGTTCTCTCAAATGAGAACCCTAATTCTTAACCACTGGGATATTTTATTTAGGTGATAAGATTTGTATTACTATAAATGTACCAAAATTTTTCTTGTAACTGTAACTGAAAATTTTTGAATCTTAGATGAATGTAGTTAAGTTTGGTATGTATTCATCAGTAAAATTTTGGATATTATGTAAAAATTTTAAATTAGATAGGGAGTAAAATCCAATTTCTTTTCCTAATTTTAACAATTTTTTTTTTATTTTCAGACAATCAGTACACTTGGTAGTTCTGCCTATGGTTAGTTATGTACTGCTAAAAATAGTACCATTGCATCTAATTGGCAAGTATGTTATTGTAAATATACCACAGTAGTGATAACTTGAAATGACTAAGTAATACTTACATACCTATATACATTTTAAAATATATTCGATGATTGTAATTGTATTGTATTGTTGTATATTTTTAGTGTCATTTTGACTGCATCTATGTTGTATCTTTCGTGTCTACACCTACATGGACAAATATACCATAATGCAGACTACAGCTTGGATATAACAGGTAAAAAGTAATTAGGTACAATTTTTTTTATTATAAAAAAGTATGTAGGCCACCATGTCTATATATTTTGGACTTTTGTACACCCCATTGTCACATTAAAATAAACTTACAGTAGGTACTATGTAATAACGTAGTATCGTAGTGGGTACTTTTTAAAATTGTCATATTATTTTTACATTGTTTAATAGTGTAATTTTGTTGTTTTTAATAAGTTTTATTTAATATATATTTTTTAAATGGTTAACTACAAACAATATTTTTTTTTAAATATGAAATACCTACCTAGCAAAATATTCTCCACGAGTGTGTTTAGATCTCACCACGTTCTCATCAGATCAGTATCAGAACGTCCTTTATTAATCGGGCTAACGCGAATAATATAAAAGTAGCTTTTCATAAAGAAGAAAGAATAAAATTATTAAGTACATTAAAATATAACATAAATTTGCCACAAATAAACATCGTAAATCACGTTAAGTTAAATGTACGCGGCCTATTACGAACTCTTAATGTTTGCTGCTGTTTACGTCAGCTGAGTCAGCCAGAGGTCACGTAACACCTAAATTGACCAATGAAATAGATACGTGACTCGTACGTTAACGTACACAACTGTAATTTCAATCGATATTGATTTCGTTTGCTAAACAAACAAATGTTCAAAAAAAATTATTAAAGATTGATTTGATTAATTTCATCAGGCAACCTATTCGTAAAACCATTGTTCGCCTATTAAGACTGCTTGCAAATACTATACAATTCGCAAACAGACGGATGAAGGTCAATTATAGGATAGGCAAGATCTTAGACTATTTATAGAGGCCTATTTGATATTGCTATTGTGAACTGTGACGTGACGTTCGTTTTACCGTCTATGATTAGGGATGTGGACACTATTCATTCACTGTTAATTTTAAAAACGGGTATGTTTTTAAAATTAACTTTAAAAGAGAACGAAATTACAAAGTCTTGGTCAACTGCCCCACTTAGGCCTCGTATAACGTCATATTATTATGTTTTATTACTCATATAAAATGCCGCGCACACACACACACATCCTTGCACACTAGACATAAACCTTTCATTTTTGTAATTTTAATTTTCTCATTTTAAGTGATCATTGTATCTTATGAGAAATAAAGAATCTTTAAACCGAAAATGTATGAATATAAATAGATGGATACAAATAATTTGATGTACAATGTACATACATGCAAAAATCACAATTAAGCAAAAGTAACAAAAACAAATTTAAAAGTAAAGTAATGAATGGCTAAAAATGGCTATATAAATGAAATGACAACGTTCTAGTTCCTCTGTAGAAAACTTAAAAAAAGTATTGTGATTAGGTTATTTATTTGGAAAAACAGTAAGTACATTATATATAAAAGTTTAATGTTATTAAGATCATTTAATTTTTTTATTGTGTTTTTACAGGTCCACTAATGGTTATCACTCAGAGAGTTACATCTTTAGCATATTTGATACAAGACAACATAACAAAGAAGGAAATCAATGCAAACCATTTCCATAATTATGATTCGAAAGTGGAGAAAATACCGTCTCCACTGGAATACTTCGCGTATACTTTAGCTTTTCAAACTCTTATGTGCGGACCTGTCGTGTTTTATTCAGATTACATAAATTTTATTGAAGGCGCTGGAGCTAATTATGTAAGATATATTTTTTTTTACTTAAAAAACCTATTGTGTATTATGACATTAAATTGTATTTAAGGTAAAAAAAAATTATAGTTTAAAAAACTGCAAACACTAAAATAGCAAGCCGAATTAAAAATTGGAAATCATTTTTGAAATGGTTATTATTTTATTATTAATAATCTTTTAAACATTTTTTGTAAAACCCCCCACGTTTTCTATAATGCACTATTTGTTCTAATTGCAATAAATTAGACTCGTCAAGACTAATTCAACTCAAACTAGAAGGGTTTACTAGCCACTGAGGAGTTCCACTAGTCACTTCCACGCTCCTGTAGGTATCAAATCAATGCTTATGGATATATCATATAGTCATAGGTCCCTGATACATGTGCAAAGTTTCAACTGTGAAAATCACATATTCCGTTACATACACACATACATACAAGTGAAGCTAATATAAGCGTGTTAAAAAAGAACATAACTTGAAGACGTGCGACATTCATAATCTAGATATTTGGACCACTTATGTCCTTTGTTACACTAGGTAGGTATAATGATGATGACAAAAGAATCACTTCAAACGTCTTCAAATAACGAGGTCATGAAACGAGTTTGAATACTTAGTAAACGGCCATATTCTCCTACAAACGGTTTGCAGTTTCACTCTAGTTAATTTTTTGGTTAGACCATTCATCCATTTAATAGGCTATAGTCGGCTATACGTTTTTTAGGGCCGATCTCTTGGCTTCGAACTATTCAAGTGCCCGTTCCCATTACTAATAATTATATTATTGTTATTGTTAAAGATATGGTGTGTTACTAGGCACTAATACCATAATAATACTAATAATAATAACTACTTTGGTACGAGTAATTTAATATATTAATAAAGGTATTTGCGGTTCTATGACCATCATAAGGTGCGTAGGGTAAAGGTATAGGCAACATAGAGTTGGCATATTTTGTTATGAACCTTCTTTGTTGCGGCGAACATCAATCACCATAGTCTACGCTCAATAAAATTATTGTAAAAAGGTTTCAAGGCGCAGCTATTTGAATTTACATAAAATTGTTCAAGGTATCAAAAGACAAGATGAGTATGTCGGAGCCGTCTCCACGACGAGCTGTTATATACAAGATGGCAGGATCCTTGTCTGCTGCGGCATTATATTTGACCCTTGCTCAGAAATATCCATTGACGGTGTTGGAAGGTACCTATACAATTCGTTTTCACGTGATTCGATTAACTTATATTTAACAATTGTTGCTCTTTACCCTTACTTTTATTTTGTAGAGCCTCGTTAATAATAATCGTAGGTTTTTCATATGTGAATTGGTTGTCCAGAACTAACTGACCCCACGTCGGAAGTGTCTCGCTCGTGGTCTGCCCTGTATTTGCTCTGGTACGCGTACCTGTCGACTCTGGTGGTGCGCTGCAAATACTATCACGCATGGCTGCTATCTGAGGCCATTTGCAACAACTCTGGTATGGGCTTCAATGGATACGACAATGATGGCACGCCCAAATGGGACAAAATGTCCAATATTGACGTTTTTGGATTCGAGGTAAGTTGAATTTTTTTAGTAGATAGGTATCTTATAGTTACACCTCGTGGGTTTGCGAGGATTTTTGGAAATGCATACGTACACTGTATTATTATGTAATGGGTGACAGAGTTTTCAAGGTGTTTTTGGCACATCGTATTTATTGTAAATTATATTTAGATACGAATTACATACTGATGAAATATGAATATTTAATATTTTATTTATGATTCTTACTGAAATTTAAATTCGACGGGGATCGAACCCGGGACCCTTCGAATGGTGGAATGGCATGGTGACCACTACACCACAAGGGTCGTCGGTAGCTACAGTGTTGTACCCACTGTCGGTAGTTCGCGCAGAACTTCCGCACTGCGATCGCGAGCTGGAACAAGAACACGAACGCGTGGCTGCGCGGCGTCGCGTACGAGCGCGGCGGCGCGGCGTGGCGCACGGCGCGCGTGTACGCGCTCTCCGCCATCTGGCACGGCTTCCACCCCGGCTACTACCTCACTTTCTTCGCCGGAGGCCTCTTCACCATTGCTGCTAAAAAGGTAATATTTCATGGAAAATTTAAACTCTTCCCACAAGAAAACTAAATCTTACAGTTACACTTCTCACACGATACGATGGTCCGGAAGATTATCATTAATTTATAACAAATTTATTAAGATCATTCCAATCAAAAGCGGAGAATCTATCTAAAGCACACAGAATTACTTCTATGCATAGATTTCTCTTCACTGCGAAATAAGAGTTAAAATTTACTTTATTTATTTAATACCCACAGGTCCGAGCAGTTGCCAGACCGATGTTCTTGGACAGTCGTCCGAAGAAGTTTTTCTATGACTCTTTGAGTTTCATAACCACTCGTATTGCGATGACGTACGCCACTGTTCCGTTTGTTGTGTTGCATCTCGCTCCCAGTTTGGCTTTTTATGGGTAAGTTGATTCAAGTCGTTTTATTTTTAATTAAACAGCATTGAGGCTTGTCCCACGTCAGAGGAGGCTGGGACGATATAATAATATGTATATCTAAAAAACACTTTTTGGATTACTATATTTTTCATAAACAAATTAGAATAGAATAGAAATCATTTATTCACTAAGCTATACATACATAAATTAAAATAGGTACATTAGATTACATATAAATTACATTACATTGTTTCAGGAAATTTTACTATTCTCTTCATTTTATCGCATTAGGAGCTATGTTGATACCAACGAAACGAAAAAGTTTCCAGGCAACACAGACCGCAGAGCTTCCGTCGAAATCTTCCAAATCAAAAAGTGAGGTAAATGGAGATCCCAATGGTAACCTAAAATTGTCTTAACATAATGTGTGTTGGTTAGTGTGGTAGGAAGTGTTCAGTAATGATTGGTTAATTTAAAACATAATGTATAATATTATGGTTAATTATAGTGAGGAATTGAGTATTTTTTTACATTTTAACATAGCATTTAGATAATTTTCAACCGACTTCAAAAAAGGAGGAGGTTCTCAAATTAGAGTGTATTTTTTTATGTTTGTTACCGTATAACGTTCGACTGGGTGAACGGATTTTGATGATACTTTTTTTATTTGAAAGCTGGTGCTACCCGGCATTCATGAGAAAACCATATTATATATAAGTCTTTAAATTTGTAAATTTGTATTAAGTATGTGCGCGACAATTTTGAAGTCGGTTTCAAATTTGGAAGTTCGTGACGGGAGTTATAACTATACTTATACATTAACTAAAGACATTTTACTTATACAATTACTAATTTGCATTTATGTTATTGCACTATTGCCAGAGAAAGTATTATAAATGTTTTAAATTTACATAAGGCACAAACAAATTATTTAGTTATCAGAAGATGAAATAAATATTATATTACTCATATTATTAATGTTATTTTGACAGATAAATAAATATATTTTTAATATGTAGGCAATTATCACAACCAGTTCATTATAGGTAGGTATTTTTGTTAAGTATTATTTAATTGTTTATTTTTATTAGGTTAGGGTAGTTAGAGCCTGTATCAGATTCCGTTTGCATAGAGGACCATTATGTTTTATGCTACCGCGTCATACACAGTGGATATTTACGAATATATAAACTTGATCTGATTTCACACACATCTGCACTTAATTCTGCTTTTCTTGCACATTCACAAGCACCCCTCAAGGCCCTCAATTGAAATGTCACAATTATGTTATTTAAATTTATGGAAGTTTGGAAAAATTCTTTATAGTTATATATTTTTATATTTGTGCATAAAATAAAATACTCAATATATAGAAACTAAACTACAGTTAATATTTGTGTATAATGCATTTATTTTTGTTGTGTTTGG
The DNA here is from genome assembly GCA_018231305.1 of Noctuana lactifera. Lineage (NCBI taxonomy): Eukaryota > Metazoa > Arthropoda > Insecta > Lepidoptera > Hesperiidae > Noctuana > Noctuana lactifera. The sequence continues at coordinate 2,124 of DWAV01002065.1, read as the reverse complement.
TAGATAAAGCTTTTGATATTCACTAATCTATAGATACATATAAAACGCTTGTCCTGAATGACTCATTGCACAGTCTTTGTTTCTGTCTTTTATTATTCTGCTCTTATCAGTATTCAAAATTGGATTATGTCTTACTAGGTATCTCAAGGAATCTGCATAGCATATCAATGAAAGACAAGTGATTTATTTTAATTAGACATGATATTTGTGGGGTATATCAAACTTTTACAGCTACAAAATTACATGGATAATGGAATGGTGTCTTGGTAATGCTAATTATGAAAATAATATGCTATTGTATTTATCTTTTATACAAATAAAAGAAAAAAATATTAACTTATATTTTACTATAAGAAAATAAATCCCTCCAGGATATGTTGCTATATTGTTTTCAAAGGTATTATATTACTCGTAATAAAATAATTTTAATTAAGGAAAGAAGCTAATGCAATAGTTACCTCAAAAAGGAATAATATTATAGTAATTTATGTTGAATACATTAACTTGTTAAATAGGAAATATATTATTACTAAAATTTTTGGTTTATTTTATTTTATTTAAAATAAATTTCATTTACAACTAATACTTGGTAAATTTTACCATTATCATTTTATTTAAAAAATTTTATTAATCATTTCACATTTTGAATACCTTTTTAACTCTTGTTCTGCAATAATAATGGTCATATTAATATTTTTAAATAAAATAAATCTTTATTGTATTGGCATAAACTATTTGGCCCTTTTTATTGTCAAAAATTCCTCCCTTATGGAATAAAGAGCTCCAGGTACATCATTTGTTTCCCGCAGTACTCTTTGGAATTCCTTAAATACCTTTAGCTTTGGAGTGACACTCAGCACTGAAAGAAAAAATGATATAATAAATTATTACGATAATTTTGGTTAGCTTTCCTACCCAATATTTAATAAAAATTTAATTGTAAGAAAGTTTAAAATTAATCATATAAAATAATCATGCTACAATGAAGGTTACATATCTCCCAGCAATTGATAAAATGTGATGCGGCATATAGTTGCCAAAATAAAAAATTTAAATAGGTAGTTCATTTCCAGGACTAACAAACCCCCGTAATATTCTACAATATTTTGCATAGGTATTACTTTAATAGATAAATATACTTATTTTTATTATAATTTAAGACTTATTTTGATCAAAGAATCAGTTCATACAGGTACATAAAATAATAATCCTAAAAGAATAAGAGTTGAACATACATTCATACTGCTTTGATTTAATATTCCTTGCCAGCTTAACAGAGTAGTTCTCAGAATCTTTTTTAGCATCAGTAAAAAACTGAATGTAAATAATTTGTTTATCCTCTTTTTTCGATTCTATAGAGTAATACATTTTTAAAAACTTTTTGTAGTATTTTTTTGCCATCAAAAATGCCTCATGGGTCTCCTTGATTTCTTGTGATAACAATTTCTGATCTGAAAACAATAAATTACCTATTATTCTTACAATTTTGAGTCTGTCATTAAAATTTTGTTTAACATTAATTAGTTTTAACAATAGAATGTATAACAATATATCTTGAATACCTTGTTTATAGTTTTCATACTGCATTTTTTGTCGCGACACTTCTTTTATTTTGTTATCAATCTCTTCGCGAAGTTGTTTGTTATTTTCCACTAGCAGTTTTAGTTTTTCATCATTACTTTGCGTAGAGTTACATTGGTAACTAATATGCTGCATAAAACTATTTTTCAAAAGCAATAAAACTTGATTACAAAGTGCATTTATATGCAATTCAAAATTAAAAAATTCACTTTTTTCTACATCACTTAACTTATTGTTGTATCTCCAATCTTTTTCCGTAACACTCATCACTGCCTTTTCTCTCAAATTTTAATTATGAGTATGAATAATTAAATAAACAATTATAATATCGGTCTTATATGGAAAACCAAATCGGAGCTTCAAAATTTAATTTCTAATATTTCTACGCGTGTGTACATTGTACATACATTTACGTTAAGTACAACCGATGTTCAAACTTTAAACCTAACCGTCTACATAGATTAAAATTTCATACATACATAAAACCACAGACCAAGAATGCTACTATAGATGACTATAACGAATGATATTTTTGGTACGCAG
>DWAV01002064.1:0-11888 GCA_018231305.1 Noctuana lactifera | reverse complement strand
GACATATTCAAAAATTATCGTTTTCAATGGTATGTTTACTGCAGTTTCAAGTTGGAGAGCTTGTACATCTGCTAGCCTGGATGCTTGTTAGCTACTTCTCCATCATAAAATAGTTAATTAATCTAATTATCATACAGTGATCAGTTGATCAATATAATAATATATCATAGACCTTGAGACTAACCAAGCGTTACAACAACCCAATGTCAAATAAATCTAATTACTAATTGAGTGTGACTATATATTATGTTAGAGTAGGGACAAGTAGTATTATTTTCACTAGCAAAGTTGAATGTCCAACAAAAGTTCAAGGTTGAATGTCTATTATAATGAAAATGGTGTCAGTAATAATGATTTAAATACATGTGGGAATTATTAGACAACTACATGTGGATATAGACGAATTGATCCAGACCTTCCAGTCTCAGAAGAATCTTTGTTATGAAAGAATTAAATGAAGAATTTAGTATCATTTTGGTGACACCAAGAATTCTAATGGGTGTAAAAATATGATACACTTAATGTTTTCATGTAACAAACTTACCGTGCATAAAAACAACTGCGTCTTTGACATAATCATCAATCTCTCCAAATATGTCGTTGATCTTCTTCTTGGCCCTCACAAATATCTGAAGCGGTGAGTCCACATTTGACATGTTCACCCGGACAGTCCCGTTGTTCAGCATCGCAACGTTGTGGGGCCCGTCGCCAGCCATCATCGATATTGAACGGTTAACATAAGCAGCCATACGGGAATGAAAGATGTACGGTTCGTTAGCCCAACCTTATGCCGGACAGTGCCAATAATTATAATTTTAATGCACCACTTCTATGGTTCAAACACAACATGCAGGACACAACTGCAACAGAAAATAACAGGCATAAAAATTTATTGGAGACAGTGACTAGGTTAATCTATAAGCTATTAGATCACAAGTAAAAATGGTAGTTTTCTTTACTTAGTGACAAAACTAAAGAGTTGACTGGTAGGAAATGCCATTCAGGCATTAATTATAGTCTATGATTATCATTATAAATAATTAATAAGAAGTCCAACCGTTTTTTAGCTTTATTGTAAAGGTGTTTTAACAGAATGTATAAAGAAATAAGTTGATTGGCATTTATAATATTCAATTTGGCTTTATAAATCATACATAAAAAAATTATGTTTTACTGTGTTTACTTGTATTATATATGCTTGATACACCATTCAATACTGTTTTATGTCTAACAGTCAATGAATAACACTTAAAATATTCAAGATGTCCATAGTGCACTGTTACTCCAATAGGAAAACGCAAAAGAATGAATATGTTAAAGAGTGCAATCAAGCGTTACCATTAATTAAGTTAATTAAAGTGCTAATTATGTGTCCATATACGTAATTTGATGTGCATGTTAGGCATGTTATGAAATAAGCTTCATGGATACTATTATACTATTAAAGTGAAGATAATTCAAACAGGAGCATAGATTGGCTTGACCAGATGTTCTGAAGAGCTGAAGAAATGAACGAGAAATTGCTGGATACAGAATTTGCAGGACTGGAGGAACTAGTGCCAACTAGGGAAAGACCAATGTCCAGATGATAATGTCCATAGGTTAATGGATGAATATAACAAGATGGTAAAGTTCAATTTTTAAATCACTAACTGAATTAAATTACACTTTAATAATTTATCAATTAAATAGTCTTGGGTATGCTTTTTTATTGTTTTAAAAAGTTGTGGCTCGTAAATTAAAAAAAACACTACAGCGACATGGATGAGTAAAGCCGTAATCCAGGCTTCTAACAAGATACACTGATACACGTGATACAATGTTTCCAATAGATTGATTTGTGTACAAAGAAATTGAACTGATTCAACTAATGTTTGAACTACTACAGGAATTGCTGGATGAGGGAACTGCACACACTGTATTGTTCACTTACCAGACTAAACTATTTTTAAATAAAACTGTAACTTAACTAAATGTACATACAGTATAATTATAATAGCCAGAATTTAAATCTGCTTATTGGACTTAAATAATATAAGACTTGAAGCAAGTTAGTTTTAACTAACCCCTTACTCATTTAAAAGTAAGTTTAACTTGGTACAAGCTTTGGAGGTTATGTTTTGAGTTATGTATAAAATCGATTCGTAAGTAGGAAGAAAACGTTGAACGTTGCAGTCCGAAACTACGACATAAGAGAAGATAGGAGAAAAAGCAGAGAACAGAGAAAGTAAGCGTAATGAGTTAAAATTAACCACCTTGTCATCTCGTTGCATCATAGCCATTAAAGCCATAAGAGCGCATCCCTGCAGTCCGAGCAGCGTGAAAATGTTTGTCCAATTTCAATATTTATAAATAGATAACATAACACCAAATAAAAAATACCTACACTAAGACGTAAAACAACTGACAGCCGCTTTTTAGTCAGATTTTACTTACGTTAAATTTTTCATTTTACTCTTACTTCGGATGATAACTATTACTGTAAAATAACAATAACAATTTTCTGTATCTTACCTGTGCCTTAAAACAACATTTTAGATATATTTGTAACGTGTTATATTATTTTTTTTGGTTCGGCAAAAATACCTGTAAAATTTTTCATTCACAATCTTTTTTCATATTTTTGATTTTCGATTACGACTTCAGACACAAGCACAGCAAGAAATTTGATGCCGACTATTCGTTTGATTCGATAGCAAAAACGTAAATTTATAATTGGTCCATTTAAACCATCGAAATTTTTTTACCAATCAGATAATATCATCAATCGTGTTGTCCGTACTAACCATAGATATAGTTACATCCTGTATCTATGGTAATAACTTACATAGGTCATTATTGTATCCATTGGAGTTGTAGAATTTTATGTTACAGTTATTTATTTATAATGTAATTATATTATTACAAAATAATAATTAATAACCAATACTCACTAAATAAAGAAGATAATATTATTTTTAACTGTACATCCGATACAGAAACACTTTTTTAGCTTTAAACGGCAGTCTTATTATCACAGAGTAAAAATATACTCTTACAGAGAAATGAGAAAAATGTAATTTTTATATTCTCTGTCTACGATTTAGCGAATGCCAAATGTCTACTTGGCATTTTAAATTTTGACTTGAATGTCACGTCAATCCGGACCGGAGTTACTAAATGGCGGACGGATGAATTTAAAAAGAACGCCGATCTTGGTAAATGATATAGTGAATTAATTTTCAAAAGAAAATAATTCTCATTTAATATATTGATTAGTGCCATTTAAAAAGACACTAAGATGTCCCGTTCAGTGCGTGCGGAAACTCGAAACCGTGTTAAAGACGACATCAAAAGAGTCATGCAGGCTGTTGAGAAAGTTCGCCATTGGTAAGTTGAATATTTTCATTGCCAAATTCTTTTATGGAGTTTTGTTTATATGTGACTTAATTTTAGGGAGAAAAAATGGGTGACAATTGGTGAGACCACCATGAAAATATATAAATGGGTGCCGATTTCGACAAATGACCAAAAGAAAAAGCACGCTGCCAAACGCGAAAATAAGGAAAATACTTTGACGCCAAAGAAAATGCACGACTCTTCAAATTCAAATTTCGGTATGGCCGAGGATTCCAACACATGTAAGCAACACATTTTTTATTTTAGTTAGTTAATTATTTTGTAAACTTTACTTTTAGGAATATTTCAGTCAGAATTTTTTTTCCTCTGTTTTATCGATTTTTTCACTCGTCAGTCACAAGTAATATTTGAATTAAACATTGTGTCTCATAAAACATACTTTTAATTTTTTTAGGTATCTGTTATAAATATGGATCTAATACAAATTAGGAGTAATAAATTTTGTGTTAAATTACTTTCCAGATTTTTTGAATAAAATAAACTGACACACTGATTATTTTCTACTTCCCATTCCCACTTCAGAAGCCTTGTTTAATTTTGTAGGCTCAGTCTTGACAGCTTAAAAATTTGCTAACAAATATTTAATTTTTCCATGAGCAAATACAATTTTTATAATTTCCTTAATAAGTACTAATTTAAATTCAATGAAATTATTCTCAAAAAGAATGAGAATTCTTAAATGGGAATAATAAATTAATGAAATAAATTATTTTATGCAGTGCACTTAGCTTAAAAAAAATAAAAATGTTCTTATATAATGATCTAAAATTGTTATAGTTGTAAATAAAAATTGTTTTAGCTGTTCACTGAAGTGTTGGTAGAGTGTTCTATGCTGTATGCATAATACTATATCTTTTGAAGACCCATGTGATGAAGTGGTCACTATGCCAGTCTAGCAACTTGTGTGTTCATCACACAACAGGGAATCCTAGTAATGAGTGTGAAGCGCCATTTTTATTTGTAATTCTCTACATTTCCAGGTTTCTCTACAGTGAGCGACTCTCAAGGCCCTACTGATTTCACCTCGTCACACATGAACTTTTCTGAAGACTCCAACTCTCAGAGTAGCGGCACCATAACACCGGCCAAACGATTAAAGACGGATTGAGGTGCTCTGTGAGCGAGACCCCATATATAGATACGGGGGTTTGTCAAACACACTTGAGTAATATAAACAAAGACTAATGTTGCTTAGTGCTTCGAGTTAATATTTTAATGTAACAATAAAGTTTATGTGGTGAACTGCAATATTATATGACAACAATGAAATTATGTGTGTGTGTCTGTATGATAATTTATATTTAACAGTTAAGCCAAATAACTTGTCACTATGTTGGATTAATTTTACTGTAAGGTTAGGTTTAGGCAACTGAATTGTTATTGTTTAGTTATGGATGGTAAAGTGCAGCTCTGATTTTTATTTTTTTTATTTGAGATTAACATGACCTTTGACTGAGCTTATTGCTTTACTTAATGATCGCCTTTAACCCTTTTTATGTCCCACTGCTGGGACTTAATGATTATTAAGACAACGTTTATAGAAGTGCAATGCAACAATACCATTGTTTGCTTATATACTTGAAAATTGTCGGTAATCAATTTTAATAAAAATACTGATTTTTTTACTAATTTGATGAAACAATTTTTTGTTTTGTATTTTAAAAGAAATAAAATTTGATATTTTGCAATAGAAAATTATTTATACTATTATGTATTTAATTAACTTACTTTGTAAAAAATTTAATAGATCGTAGGTGTACTTGCGTAGTTAATTATAAATGTTTCTATGCCATAGAAGCACTTATAAATAAGCAAACTTGTTTCAACAATTTTCTATTTCTAGATACCTCAGTTATTTTAAAGCCATACATTTCGTGTTAATTGATTTAATTTTAAACACAGTTTGAAACATATTTTATTATTAACTGACTGTCTTGAACAAAGGCAGAATGTAGAACGTTTAATGCAAACATTAATGTTTGCTAGTGAGAAAAACTTCATGCATCATATAATAAACTGTTCTATAATGTCATATATAATGTACTCATTTCTTTAAGATTGTCAGAGAGAAAATTGATTGCTGTTGTAGAAATAAATAAAGTATTTTGTATTAAAGACAACAAAATGTTAAAAATGTAGTTGTTTATGAAAATGTATACCAATTAAGGTATCATGCGAGTCTTAAAGTTACTTAATTGTTTAAGAAATTACTCTCAAATTGTACAAATGTATTGTTGTGGTAATAATAATCTTGTGGAATTTAATATATTGTAATTCCAATATTGTAGCGAGATATTTTGTATATAGTTAATATTAATATAATAAATTAATATTTATAAGTAAAAACAATTGAAATAGTTTAATTTTTACTATCGTGCCTATATGTATATACCACGTAACTGTGGGTGCGAGTTATGGCCTATTTTTCAAAATATTGTAACCCTATTTTATATCTGTGTCAGAAGTTGTAGAATAAAAAATCGTTAGGTAGGTATTATCGAAAATCAAGGTGCAAAAAATAATTTTAATTAGGATAGATTAGATACTTAGAATTAAAACAAGGATATTATCTCACTCTTCAATTCAAATTAAGTTTAATTAAGTTGCAGTTAAGTTAAAAAATCCTTAAGATACAATAACATTGCCCCAGGTGACGGTGCCCCGGTGCTAATTCCTTCTAACTTCTAACACGTTCGTTATCAATGCTTCTCATACGTAGGGAACTTAAGATCTGTGTCTCGAAGATTGTCCTCTATCCAGCGCTCTGCTTGCTCACGCATTTCTTCGTCGAAGTATTCCCTCCAACCACCTACCTTACCTGTCATGGAACATAACATTATTTATGTAGAAGTTGTACTATGTGTCAGATTAACAATCTACGGGCGATGGAGCCGTCAGTTCAGTTTTTAAACTGACTCAAAGTTGTGAAGTGTACTAAATTAAAGCATTGTTTTCAAACCAATCAACGATATGCATTAGGCTTACTTAGTACGTGATAACTTTTTGAAAAATAATATTAATTTCAAAACTAAATTAAGTATATATAGGTTCTATCCACCGAAGATTAAAAGTTTAAAACTATATTATATACCTATAGATATATTATTAGATTAGTATCATTAGTATTACATGTGAAGCAAAATATTCCTCACCTTTCCTAATAAAAGGCTCTGCATCTTTCTTGAAAAATGTTTGTAATGGGACATCTTGGTCGACAGATGAATTGCTCTTGAACTTGTCGAAGCTCAGATGCTCGTTCAACTCCTGGATCTGCTGGTCAGTGTACGTCTTCCCCAGGAAGGTGGCTACGCGCCGCAACACTGCAGGCCTATCCTAATAAAAGATAACTAATATACCGATATTTCTTGCTATCGTTTCAGTAGAAAACAAGCATGCAGGTCAGCTGAAGTTAAGTGGTCACTGAAACCCATTGACATCCAACACCTCCAACCTCAAATAGAAGAGAAGTACTTTGTGAAGTCAAACATGGAGGCGTTGCTACTTAAGAGTACTGAGATGGTCGCTTGTCCACCATCCTACAACCTAAACACCTCTTCAGCCGAAATACAAGAATTTTCCATAATACTTGCTTCACGGCGAGTTATGAGGGCAGCGGTGGTAGCTCCCCGCAAGAACGTAACCTTTAAACATTGTTCAATTTTATAAATGCCATAATCATTCAACATAATGTATGCAGGTCCAGGCTAAGTATTGTTTCGTAAAGGTTGTATTCTTCCCCAAATCCGCATTGGAGCAGCGTGGTGGAGTACCTACGTGTCCTACGTTCTTCTAGAGCTCTTCAAAACGGAAAGAAATTAAGTAGGTATACTAGTGAAATTACGGAAAGAAATTAAGTAGGTTTATGACAGTGTGACAACAGTTTCGAGAATTGTCAAGTACTATTAAACACTCTGCGTTCACTTATATACCTACGTAGTTGCTTTTTTTATCTAAAAAATTACAGATATTATCCAGTAGGTACTTACATTACATAAGTCTTCATAAAAGATAAACAGCAAATTCGAATGATTTCTCAGATTCCACGCCTCCTTCATATGTTCGAAGTAAGGCGCCCAGTAAGCTGAAACATCACAGATTTAGTTAGATGTAAGTAAGTACATAATTTGGAACATGTTGAATATTTTCTTGTTCGGTCGACGACTTGCCGCCATTCAGTTATCCGTCCATTTATTGTGTCTTGTCTTATGGAAGTTTAAAAGCTGGATGGTAGGTACCTAGGTAGGTATACCTACGTCATTTCGAATAACTAAAGAATCATGGAAATTGGTTACATTTAGTTGAACAGCATTCAAAAAAATTGATCTTGATGCACATTCTCCTTTTTTGTACCTAAATGGTTAAAATTTAAACTAAATTTTTAATTAACAAAGTTACGTTCTCAAATAATTACGTTAACAAATTGAACGACAGCACAAACTATTCTTTACAGTTAAACCCAAATGACCTAATGTACCTAATTTAAAATGTTTTAGTTTTCTGCAGTTGGCGATGAAGTGATAGTGACGCACACGAGTAGTTGTCACGTTAGCGCACTATCAGGCTAAAGCTGGTAGGTCCCGTACAGTTAATAATTTGTGACTTTAAATTTCACTTGATTTTAAAGGAGTGCCGAGAATTTTTTCCGCCGCCTTTTTTCTACCGGCCTACCTTAGCCAAAAAGATGTACCGCATTATTTAACGTTCGTTGAGTGTATACTAATACCTTATGATGAATAAATATTTTTGAATTTTTTAAGACATACTTAAACCCCTAATGAAGTAATTCCAGTGTGTTTTGAAGTCCTTTACACCATTGACGGATCTCAGCAGTCTGTATAAGTGAAACAGCGACACGGCCACGTCTCTGGGGTCCCGGGCCACGTACACTATCTTGGCGGTGTCCAGCAGCGCGGGGGGCAGCAGGGACAGCGGTATATGTGTCTTGATGTGCCGCGGGGAAGGCAGCTTCGCCATGCTCTGCGCACTCGGCGTTGTGACATAACTCAAAAATTTCAAACTATTTTCATTTCCCTCATATTCTTTGATGAAGTCCTTTTCTATCTCTGGGTGCACTAACAACGAAAACCTAGGAAAATAAATATTACATAATAATTAATTAGGTATATTATAGCAAAACTGTTGTTTAAATATTGTTTCCTTATTTTATTTTATTCTTTTTAATAGTAGATAATAATACTCATATAAACTCACTCCATCATCGGGAATCTCACAAATAGTTTTTGAGATCTAGCTCTTGCGTAATCTAGGTCGTTCTTTATTAACCACACCAGCTCTTGCGTTAAAGTGGTGCCTGTGAAAAGATGTAAAATTAAACTGAAGATTCTGTATTGAAGATAAGGAAACATTCTAGCCTAGCCTAAAGCTAGACTGTTGCTTAGAAGAAGCGTCAAGAATCTGGGCCCCAAGTACATCATGCGGTTCCTCACGACCGTTGGCTTTGGAGTGTCTGATATAAAAGTCATGGTTGAGCTACAATAGATCACTATTGATCGCAATAGTTCATGGGTAGGTACTTGGCCCATTCCCTAGTCCCAAATTATAGGTAAGTACCTAATATTGTTATTTCTTCGTTCTACCCTAAAAAAGGAAAAATCGTATCTAATATCAAATGGACTATTATATTCCGTTTTGTTATACTATTTCGTTGTACGGTTGATTACCTGATCTAGGAAACGAGTGAACAAAGATGTCATCAGGTCGGATGGGCATGTTGTAAATGTCGGCAGCTTCCTGCTTGTACAGATATGGGAAGAAGTACCCCTTCGGTCCCACTGTGACGAAGCCTGTTTTTTCACCTGTATTAAGAGTTAATTAAAGTACATAATAATAATATAATAAATTCTGAGAAAACTTCATTCTTTTTTTTACTCTACATTTTCTTGTGAGTTCATGATGTTGTGATCACCATCAGGCTAAAGCTAATACTGTATATTTAATCATTTGTTATTTATACACTTGATTTTAAAGGATTCCCGAGAGTTTTTTTCCGCCGGCTGTTTTCTCCCATCCAACCATAGGCAAATAAAATTGTCCTATTGTTTCCTAATATATATACAATCATTAAATAGGTATATGTAAGTAGTTATAACTCACCCTTATAATGTTCCATAAGTTCCCCAGCAAGCTGTGGTTCGACATCGTGGATTTGATAGGGAAATTCGACACGAGCGTCCATTTTCACTCTTCTTCTTAAACTAATCATCCCAATTTTATTTTATCGTACGTTTAAGTATCTCGCTTTACTATTTGGGCGGAAAGATATAGATAAGAGTGATCTTAACAATTTATTTGTGATGATTAGATTGTTACTATACCTAAGCACTGGTGATTTTCCGTTTATATTGCTTATACAGTGAGCAATTGGTTAGATAATTACCTTAACAGTGACGTATTGACACTTTACACATTGTACACGTACAGTTAAAGTTTACATGGAGGAGGATTGTAGAATGCTAATATTTTGTATCCTAAACGGTTTGATACATTTTAGTCGTTAGATTCGTTAGATTCGTCTTGTGAGGGTGACGCTGGCTATATCAAAATTATAGACTAAGATTATAAATAACTTTACAAGTTTTGACGATGTCGGGTTTTCTTTTAAATTTTTTAAGTGTCTAATTTAATTGAAATTTGAAATGTAAATGCTAAAATCTTTCTTAGACTTGATGACTTATATTTCATTTCTCCCATACGTAGGGAACCTAAGGTCGGTGTCTTGTAGGCTGTCCTCTATCCAGCGCTCTGCTTGCTGCCGCATCTCTTCATCGAAGTACTCTTCCCATCCACCAACCTTACCTAGTAAATAATAGTTAATGCATTACCACGTGACACATTCACGCAGTAACGCATAGAATATGTCACTGGTGACTGTGCGTTATGTACATTCCCGCAACAAAACAAAAATTGTTTTCAGTTTTTACGTCAGGAAAGTGGTGTTAATTTTTTTTTTCTAACGTTAAATTAAAACACATTACAATACCGCATTGAGTGATATAAACAGCCAAAATCTACAATCCCACCCATATTATTTTTAAGTTACGTTAACTTAAAAATTTACCTAATTAGAATGGTAATAAATTAAGAAAATCATTATTATTAAAACTCACCTTTCCTAATAAAAGGCTCAGCATCGCTTTGGTAAAAGTTAACGATGGGCACGTCCTGGCTCACTGAAGGATTGTTCTTAAACTTGTCGAAACTGAGATGCTCGCTCAGTTCCTGGATTTGCTGGTCAGTGTACGCCTTCCCCAAAAACGTAGCTACCCGACCCAATACTGCGAATCTATCCTAAAAAATATGTGACTGATTGAAATAGTAAGATAAATTGTCCTCACAAATTTATGGACTGCTCCTTTTCATAAACAACTAAAATATATAACTGAATTATACTGTAATTGAAGTTCATGCTTACATAACTTAGGTCTTCATAAAATATAAACAGCAAATTTGGATGATTTCTCAGATTCCAGGCCTCTTTCACATGTTCGAAGTAAGGCGCCCAGTAACCTGTAACATCAGATTTTCAACACACAGTTTTATTACCTACAAGGTTTTCTCCATTATTTACTTTTAATAGGCTTCCATTTGACTTCAATTACGCCTGATGGTAAGCGAGTTGGAGTCAAGGGTGTTGCACGCTTGCCTAGAAGATACCTTCACTTTTGACACTCTTTAATAACTCCAGATTATCCAGACCGATCATTTTTTTGGATGTCTGAACTAAAAAGCGCTTAGTTCGAGAAGGATTCCTTCCTTCGCGAACAAAGAATGGATTGGCCGCAGTAAAATTAGAGGTTCGGTGAAGACTTAAATGAATTATTGTGCTGTGCTGTTGTTTACTTTCAAAACGGCGAAGAAGTTAGACTAAAAATCACAACGTCTTATAATTTTTAATGAATACCTACATGTTGGTGTAAGTGCATTAGATAGCTATATTGTAGACATACTTAAGCCCCTGATGAAATAGTTCCAGTGTGTTTTGAAGTCCTTTACAGCGTTGACTGATCTCAGCAGTCTGTATAAGTGAAACAGCGATACGGCCACGTCTCTGGGGTCCCGGGCCACGTACACCATCTTGGCGGTGTCCAGGAGTGTGGGGGGCAGCAGGGACAGCGGTATATGTGTCTTAATGAACCGAGGAGACGGCCAGTTTGCCATTAATTTAGCGCTTGGCGCTGTCACGTAACTTAGAAACTTCAAACTGTTTTCATTATCCTTATGTTCCTCGACGAACTCTTTTTCTGTCTCAGGGTGCACTAATAAGGAAAATCTGTGAAGTGTGAATATTATCATCTTAGGGCTTTATGAATACTAGGTATTTCTTTCTTAGGACTCTTCGTCTTCAGGATAAGAAACATACCAAACGAACCGTACTATAATACTATACTAACGACCAGCCCCGGCTTCGGACGGGTGCAATGCTGATACTAAATACACTACAGAAAAACTGTAAACGTTTTTACATAATA
>DWAV01002063.1:0-11889 GCA_018231305.1 Noctuana lactifera | reverse complement strand
ATTTTATTATACTTATTGCAAGTCACATCCTTGCCTTCAACCCTTTTTATGTCCCACTGCTGGGCACGGGTCTCTCCTCACAACCGGTTAAGGCCTGGACCACGCTGCTCCAATGCGGATTGGTGGAGATAAGTCACATCCAACAGTTATTATTCTTTTACCAAATTTGCTACGCACCGAGTTTTACTATATAACCAGGCCTTTAGAATCCCCAGAACAAATGATGAGGAATTGTGCTGAATAAACGCCCGTATTGGGAATTCCTAATATCGGGATATACGGCTTTTGGGAGCGATAGAGCGATAAAACGAGGCCAACAGACGCGGAGACGAAGGGGATATTTATGTAATGAGATATCAAAAGTTATTTTTCATAAAGGTTCCGCAATACCTACTCTGGAAGGGCAATTGTAGGTATGAGTTTCACGCCGTATTACTTATGAGTTGTTATCTGTTACGCTTTTGTATTTACGAGAATTGTGGGATGTTATTAACATTATTACCTACATGAACAATAGAAAATTTTAAATGCAGGTTATGCGGGGTATGTCTCATGGCGCACGGTATCTTTTTTAATCGACTTCAAAATAAGAAGAGGTGCTCCATTCCAGTATTTTTTTATGTTTGTTACCTTATAACTTTTGACTAGATGAACCGATTTTAATGATTCTTTTTTTATTTGAAAGCTGGTGCTTCCCGTGTGGTCCTATTTCAATTTGATCCAATTCTGACAATGGCATCTATGATAAAACTACTGAAGTCGGTTTTTTGGACAATAATTGCTTCTACAGAATATAAATATATTTAGTACCTACTTATGTTAAGCATGTATTGCCGTACACACTATACCTATTTGACCACTTAATATCAGATGGCCTGAGTGCTCATTTGCTGCTTATTAGCGATAAAAATACTTAAAAAAAAATTTTTCTTTCTATTAAAGCTCTAGTAAAAAATAACTCGACCAAACTATTAAAAAAACATTGTCATTTTTATTAGCCTCAGACCGATTCTCGATTTATGTGGTGCCAAGATTTTTCTGCACTTATTTATCTGTTTGGTTAACTCGATCGACTTGGCTCGATCCAATTTCGATAAAATGTCCGCTTTCGGACGATAATTTCGGCCAACACTTTTCGTTTCACCACGTATGATTTCGATTATAAAAGTGTTTCGTTTAAAATATAATAAAGAATAATAAAGCTATAAAATGAGTCAAGAAATTGGTTTCCCTTTAAGTGTTAATAGCAAAAGTGCATACTGATGGTCCACCTAATGTGAAGTGGTCACTGCAGCCCCTGGAAAAGTAGGAAAGAAGGCCTACCTGAGGTCGTACGTTGACAGGTTGCTATTCATGAGAACTAAGATGGTCACCTCAAATAAATCTCTGACAGCCATCCTTCCCAAACGCAACACAAGGACTTGCCACAAGACTTGGTTCATGACGGGTTACGCGACGGTACGAATACCTTTTAAAGTCGGTTTTTTTCTGTCGAACAGTCAGTAAAGAATATTTTTTTATACAAGTATTGTGCAAAATGTTTGTGTTTGACAGGGAATCCTAGTGAAGCGTCATTATATAAATTATTACGCAATACCTACACAATTTTCGTTTTGTCGACAATAACCTTCCACTTTCCAATGATTCCTGAGATCATAAGCAGACTTACATACATCCAACTACATACTCGTAACAGGTTACATAACCGTTCAATATTTTGATAGTACAAGTGCTTAACTATCGCATTAAAGATTCAATAAAGGCGGTCTCATTACGACCTTAGAAAAAGACATTTCCACACACACAATTATAACTTCAAGATAATTAAGAAAGTAAACAAACGTAACAAATGACCCGCGGCGGTCAAAAGCCGTATAATATCCGAAATATGTAATCGAGAACGCAGCTGTTTGTAGATTTTGTAGCTAATTAATGAAACGTATAGGCATCACACTGTCAGACCCTCCTCAAAAGAACCGCTTTAATCACTCCATTATAAAACGAGTGACAAAAAAAGACATAAATACCTACAAAAACACGGTATTCTGTTACACAACGCCGAGTTTTTAGGGAATTTTGTCAACGGTCTCATAAGGAATAAGGGATGACAGATGTAAACCATTACGATCTTGGATTTGATTGCGTTTCGATGCTCGATTGCCTCAATTTATTTTATTGCGGCTATGAGACAGTCATATTTTCTGGGTATGTCGATAAATTTGACAGGTCAGTTTTACTTTACTATAACAAAAATCTAAAGTTCACTGACATATTGTTTTGGTTTTCTTTCCTGTTTCCAACTTTTAGTTTAAAAGGAAATATAGTGTTGTAGGTATAAAAGTCTATGCTGGATATTAGTATTTCGAACTTATGAATACAGTAAAATTATCGTCGTGACCCCTGCATAGGTATTGCATAAAATATACTAAGTATAAACGTTTATTTTTTCAGGATATCGATCTATTTATCTTTTATAACGCCCTGTGTAGTTGCACTTATGCATTACCAAACCATTCGTCCGATCGCTATGAAACTTTAGGAGGTTATTTAGCACTTATACACTCGCAAAGGTTTTTAGCTTAGACGTACCTGCAGTAAATTTAACGATAGTTAACGCGAGTGTAGGTATATGCCGAATATCAGAGTTTTAGGAGTTGTTATTTCAAAACAACGTCTGTCGGGTCAACTAGTATGCTATAAAATGCATAAGAAATCTGCATATTTTAGCACTTCAGACGTGGAGATATAGCGTTCTGTAGCGCTGGAAAGAAAAGTCCACACAAACAGGACAAACTTCTCTCGTTACGTAAGCATAATGCAATATTTATTGTGTTTGAATGTTCTATAAGGTGCAACGCATACATTCAGGTAGGATAATAATATTAGTTCATAAATAATTTATTTCAAGAACAACAGAACAAAATATAAACAAACTAGCGACCCTCGTCTTCGCACCGGTGTAACTCACATGTGGTGTCATTTGTGTTTAAAAACAATGTTTGATTGATTTGAATTTTATTACTCTGGTATTCTTTTTAAACAAGAGCGCTTTGCAAGAATACTTCATCTTTAAATTTGGGTGCATTTCTTGCCGGTGGGCGCGCCAGTGTGCAGTACCATTGCCGCGTTGTTCATTCAATGTAATTATTTGTTTATACGAGTTATATTAAATACTATTTATTATTATTACTTTTTGTACCAGTTATATAATTTTTGTGACATAATTCTAAATTAAATTATGTAAAATGTAGGTACACTGTAAGTAGTAATTTGCCCTTAGAAAATCAAACAAGTAAAATAAACAAACCATCATAATTATTTAGTTTATAATCATTCAGTGGTCGTTGAGCTTTAATGATATTTTCCTCGGTCTCGGGATATCGAGAAATATGCGCTTTCCAGTAAAATATGAATATAAAGCTGAAAATCTGTTTACATTTGCTGGCCTGCGCAGAGGATAGACAATTCGCCACCGATCCGTTCTCTGCAAATACGAGAAAATTGCCATTCTGTTTCAAAGCATTCCATAGATCAATAGCGCTTTAGTCGAATACAAATTTAAACGTGGATGTAGAAAAATATTTCGCTAATATATTAAACTGATGTGGAATAAGAGATTATACCAGTATATGGAAATTCTGTTTAACATTCCTTTTCAAATGAAAATTGAATATTAAACTGGATAATAATATAATGTGAAATGTCGGAAAACAATCAAAGTTCGTTACTTAATAAACAAGATTCAAATTTGAATTGAAAACAAAACATAGTTTAGTTTTATACTCGTAGCTAGACTAGTGAATATATTGTATAGTGAATATATAGACGAGTATATTGGAGTTGTACAAACACTCAGAACGAGAACAGAAATCTAAATTTAACATTTAAAATTCTGCCCCGCTAGTATGGTAACCATGACATAGAATAATCAATTTCTGCGGTTTTCAAAAAGTTTACTTGTAAGACGGCTGGATATCGGCGTCCGTCTCCTATACTAGTTCAAAAGTCTTAGCACGTGTCAACTTTAAACTTTTCAAAGTTATATGCTGATTCGAGATTGATACTCCCACTTCAAGAGATGAAAGAAAACTCTTCAAACTAATCTGCTTGATTGTCAAAAGCACACAGTTGTCAAAGGCACGTAAAACAAACCAATTTATATTTTGCCTCAATTTTGGTTTTCTCTCATGTGTTCCTAAATTATGTATTGGATTGTGATGAAACTTTGGTGAATTGGTGTTGCTTCTTATGAAAAAGTATCGCATAGCATCACCAAAGTAAGATGTGTATGAATTTGCTATTTAACAAAGCAGGTATATTATAACGCTTCACGCTTCACACGCTTCACACTCACCGCCCCACACTAGGATTCCCTGTGTCGTGGGTGCCATGGACACACACAAAGACAAATACACAAACACCCAGACCGACAACAGAACTATAAATTCATCATTTTTAATTTCTGCCCCGCCGGGGCTCGTACCCGGGACCCTTCGAATGGTGGACTGGCATTGAATTAGTTTGAATTCTAGTTCTTATGAGTGATAAATCCTTAACTAGACGATTCTGCCCCAGTTTATAACCGAATTCCTCTCGAAATACTAATATGAAGCGATTTCCATGTAAATATTCCATACACCAGAATGTATGAAATTTATTCTGAAAAGTTCTACTTTAAAATATTTCCGTACGTTGCTGCGTTTATAGATAAGAGATTATATTAAAATTTCTATAGACTTTGGATAAAATAGTTGTAAATCTAAATTAAAATATTAAAGATTCATACTGATTTAGGTAAAGGTAAATTAGTTTTAACCTCTTTCGATTTGAGGTTGTATGTCGAAATGTGACTCATATTACGACTCTCATGAGACTAAGGTGATCGACTGAAATAAAGTGTCACTGGCATTCACATCTCTACAACGGATCACACCTAAATTTCCAGCAATGTGATAAAGCCAAGGGTCAATGACCTAACCTAGTGACGTCAATGTCAATTTCCCATTAAATTCCGATGCGCAAATTTCGTTCCCGTTTTGCCGATACGAGCAACATTAAATTTGTTCATGAAAAGCAAAATGAACTCCGAACGTCGACGTCGCGTCGTTTGACTTGGAACGACTCGCTAAAGTAGGTAAAGAGGCATTCGATAAATTAAAGTGTGTTAAACATACATCGAATATACTTGTAGCTTTTAGCATGTTGAATACGCTCGTTACTCGTGTATCAATAAAACTACAAGATAAAAAGGAAAAACAACTTGCGTAATTGCGACAAGAATCGTTTGTAATGTTATGACAAAATTATTATTATGAATTTTTTATATTTTGCCATTTCCGAGCCCGTACTTAACATATTATTTAATTTAACAAACTTAGCAAATCACACCACTATTTAACTCGAGTTTCCGACTCTTCCGACCGACTTATTGTAAACCTTCTTAAGGAGGTAGTTAAGGTAAGGTACGTAGATACTTAAAGCTTCAAATAGGTACTCGTTTAAGTAAAACATTACTTGTGATAATTAGAAGTTGCCATACAAAAACACGATGTTCTTAGTTCTTGTAAAATCGAATAGGATCAATTAAATTTTAATACTCAAATTGTGAGCTAAAGTCTTATAAGTTATAACATTATCTATGGTCTAAAGAGCGACATGCAATGGAAAAATCTAGAACCCCAACTCTTAATAAAAACGAATTGAAAGGAAATGAAGTAGTTTCCGTAGCGTTGCTATTGAAAAATTTCATTAAAAACGGCTCGCGACTCGACTCGTATGAAACAGAAGAAAATATTTTGAAGTTTTAAATTCGTTGGAAATTTTATTTAATGACGACTATTTCCTTGAACGGCGCATAGCTCACAAGTTAAGCAACCTCGAGCGCTATAAGTATAGACTACAATGTGTATTTTGAGTCTAACAAAATAATGTGAAATTGTGTGTATTTTGAGTCTAACAAAATAAGGTGAACCGTCTTTAGGTACTGCTTTAAAACCGATTACAACCATGCCTTGACTATACCGGGGTATTTCAGATCCAGGTAATTACCAAGTAATTAAGCAGGTGTATGTCCTATTAGCGGCGGCACTAACCAAAGATTAACTAATTTTACTTTCCCTTTAAAGAACTAAACACTATTAAAAGTGATGGTTCCCACATACAACTCGTAACAACTAGTGGGAACCAAACTTCGACGAGATACAGAAAGATAGATGACTAGAATGGTCCAATTTCGTCGGAAGTTTGATAGAGTCATCAATTATGATGGATGGAATTTGACCTTCTAGTTGAAAATTAACCGGTTACCTTACAAACGGTGGATGAAAATAGTAAATTACTTAGTTTAAGAGTGATCAGTTCCGACTAAGATGTCGTTCAATCGATGTAGGTACAACATAAAAACTGTTCTATTTTTATACATAATGGCAAGAAAAGTTAAAAACTCATTTAGAGTTATTTAGGGCCGGCGAACATTTATTATTGTTCATATTTTGCTGGTATTGATATAAAACAAAAAAAAAAATACCTATTATTAAGAAAATGAATCCCTCAGAGTATCGAAACCACAACAGGCGAAGCGCTCACGAACGCGGTTACAGAAGCATGCGTACTTATTCGCATCGCATATTCTAACGTACCTAAATCAATTCGCCTAAGTGACTCGTTTAGAAATTATCGCCGACAATCTCTGCACTGCGCTTCATTGGATCTGCGCCGGCCTTTAGATCGTAATCCAAACTCTACAGTCGTTACATTCACCCGTAGGTGAGGCTTCAAATGGCGTTCCCTAAAAGCCTCTCGTAGTGGACCTAAATAGAGTAGACACCTTTTGTACACGCTGTCAATAGAGCGTTCAATGCAATTTAACGACGAGAGTTGGTCTGCAACCAGCTTTATATTGTATTGTGTACAGGTTATTAAATTTGAAGAAGATAAAATTGCTTTCGAACATTTTTCAACGCTCGAATTTAGGCGACCTTTCAATGCTTAATTAAGCAACGAATTTGTTAGACATATTAATTTTTTTGTAATCTCAGCCAAAAAAAAGTTCCTGCTTTTTTCACACATACCTATAAATAAAGCATTTAAACTTATTAAAAGATTTCGTGTTGTTCCCAAATAGTACTTACCTATATTTTACTTGGCTCCTGTATAAGCACTAAATTCGGGCCTTAAATTCTAAATACATCACATTAACTTTCATTCCTTATACAAATATTAAAACACATGCAGCCGTAAAATGTAACAAGAAATATTCTCGCGCTAGCAGCACTATGGTACCTACAAATCCTACAATGCAAAAGCACGAAATTACCACAAAGCGCACTTTATTAAAAATACAATAACAGCCGCTGTTAATGTTCACAAAAAAGTTGAAAGCGACCACTACTACATTTTCAAACTTCTCAAAGCTCATAGGTGGTCGCCAGTGAAAAAAGTTAATGAACTTTTGCCACCGACGTATGGGCGTGTTTTATACATTGAGACCGCTTTCGAAAGCGCATTATAAATTATATAAAAGCTATATTTCACTTTATTCAAAGTGTTGTTTCTAGATGTAATAAAGTTTGACAAAATTTACGTATTATTTACTACGTTGATACGTAGCCTTTCTCTCTCACGAATACAAAAGCAATGATTCATGTTAACGACGTATTAATGACCTTTTCTTTTCAAGTTAATGGCTATTGAGGGCCTTTTTCTATTTGCGATTTGCTTATAGAAAAACAAGAATAAGTAGTAACTTGCCTTTCAACGGACATAAATGAAGGAGGAGTAATATCACAACAGTAATCAGAAAGATTATTAATCCCATCCAAAACATAAATGTGAAATTTGCCAAGTTCAATATTAAGAATATATTTTAGAAGTTTTTGTCCCCTTCCAAAAGATTTCAGATCTACTACCCATATAGGTAGAGGTTCAGTGCAGAAATTCCTGAACTTTTAATTATAAGAACATATTATTTGACTTGGCCCGACAAAATTTTGTTAATGTTATAAAATATAAAATCAACAAAACTGATTTGCAATCGATAACTTGATTGTCCTATATATATTGGCATTTACCTGTCACTTAGACTTGTCAAATTAGCACATTTCCAAGGACTCTCGACCATGTTCGAGGCGCTAGCGAAGCAGTCTAGTTCTTGTAAAAAAAAAATTACCGAAACTAACAGCTTGCGTGTTTTGTCGTTGTATATGACATAATGAAATGTGACATAACAGGAATTTCTTATTTCTTTGCCTACTGCCGAAATTAGAATTTTTAAATACAAATCTAATAGGTATACGTACATTACCTTGTATCAGCTTTTAATAATAAATTCTAATGCGATTAAAACAACTACTCTAATTAATATACGAGTAGGTACCTACAATTTTGTTTAGCGTCTGTTTTCGTATATTTCGTCTAACGGAAAAAACTTTTGGGTTATAAAGACAGTTGGTTTTAAAACACTTATTAAAAATGTGTTAATTGTTTAAATATAAATAAAGTATTTGACTTTGCATGTAAATACTTAAATATATTGTATTGTAACCTATGATGACTATAACATGATCTATTCTTACCAAATAGCAGTTGGAGGGAGATTTGCGGGATATTCAAACTATACTACAGTCTAGTCTAGACTGAATTATAGTACGACGAAGTCGGACTGACAACTTAGCTTGCCGATAACTGCTTCAAGCTTTGTTAAACTTCCGTCGTAAGCAACATCGAATCGAACATTGAAGTCATATACTGGGACTATACGATACAGTCGTCTTTCGTAGATTTTTATACAAAATATATTTATATGACAGCAGTACCCGTATCCCCACGTATCCGCATTGAAGCAGCGTAGTATGCTCCAGACTTTCCCCGGTTGTGGGAAGAGACCCGTGCTCAGCAGTGGGACATAAAAAGGGTTGAAGGCAGGCATCTTTATATAGCCATCTTTTACAACAGTAATGAGAGCACAGTTTACAGTAAACTTATTTTGTTGGTGTGCTTAATCTATTTTCGTGGACCTACTAAAGAATTTGTACTGTAAAATGTTACAGAACAAATTCTTTAGTAGGCTCACGAAAATAAAGACTATAGGTACAGGCTTACAATAAACCCACTATTAAAAATTTAAACAAAGCAATCAAAAAAAGTAAACCTCTCGTAATAACAACTGTCAACTCCAGTAAGCGCAGAGTATAAATATAAAAAATGGATTATCGAGAAATACCCCTAGGTATTTATTATCGCAAAGGGTCGAAAACAGTTAAGTATCTACCTACCTACTTTGGCGTGAAATTGAAATAATATTGTTTGAACCCCTGTCATTCAACGCGTTTGTGAGTAAAGTAACAAGTTTATTTATTTTATGAACAAAGTTCAAAAAGGTTATTTTATGCTTTGGAGAGAGCTTTTACACGATATGCCTCCCCGACCGCACTACGTCGGACTTAACTTACTTGCCTGCCTGCAACCCTTTTTATAGCCCACAGCTGGGCACGAGTCTCTTCCCACAACCGGGGAAGGTCTGGAGCATACTTCACCACGTTGGCCCAATGTGCATTGTTGAAGATACGGGTTAATTGTAAGCCCGGGTCGGATGCTATTAAACCACCCAAAAACCTCTGACTAGGTTCACTAATAGGTATAACATTATACACATATAAATGAATATAAACAAAACAACCATTGAACCTCAGACACTACCTAATATAGTTCTTTTGAATTTATATGTCCAGTGAATGATTTTTTCAAATATATGTCCCAGAGATTATCCTACGTTAGAACAGACTCTCTTATTGGTTAAGCGATTTTATCAATACCATTATCATAATATTCAAAATCTATCTGAAGGAGAACTAAGTAGCACTTTGGAGTCATTATATCCTATTCAACTGCTATGCGTGATCGTCCTACAAAGTGATAAAGAGAACTAGGTCTAAGGTCTTTAAGCATAAAGTGAAGCCACTTTTAGGCTTTCATTTAGTTCGTCAGACGGCTTATCTCCACACAAGCGGGTTACAAAAGCGCCATATTACTTCCGCGGTTCTCTCACTGTGTTACAGTGTATTAAAATTAGTAGGTGTACATGTGTACAGTAAAGGCAGAATAGTAGGAAAACATAATAAAATTTCCTTAAAATACATTTAAGGCGCAGTGTTTACTCAAAAAAATACTGTAATGGGCGATCAGTTTGATTTCCTTAACATTAGCGTAAGCGCATAGTTTTATTTACAGATGAAAAAACAACTAACCAAGAGTTCATAAAAATATGTAAACATCACTAATAAACTCACAGAAGCGGCAACAAAAAACGTCCGCACCACATAAAGGCCCATTTGCACCATCGAAAAACTGACTACTTTGAATTAGTAGAGTACCAAAACTGTCAAAATCAACAACTAAACTGTCAAAAAATTGTTTTCAAAAAATTGCAAAATAAATAAACGCTTCACACTCACAGCCCCACACTAAGATTCCCTGTGTCGTGGGTGGCATGGACACACACAAAGACAAGTACACAAACACCCAGACCGAGAACAGAAATCTAAATTTATCTTCTTCAAATTGAAATTTCTGCTCCTCCGGGGATCGAACCCGGGACCCTTCGAATGGTGGACTGTCATGGTAACCACTACACCACGCGGGTCGTCTTAAAAGTAGACTTGAGGCCCAATTGGCGGCAAACTCGAAGCAGGCAGGTCGTACTCGTGTGTTGGTTCAACGTTGCTGCACTTTGACCCGGCTTGAATACACGTGATTCGCCAGTAATGAAGCCATTATAGATCTTACGGCGCGCGCGCGTCACTCGTTAACCCCTCTTTGAAGTCTCTCGGATACTTTATCAACGAGTATGCGAGCTGCCATTTTCTAACAAGCGGTAAAACGAAAGCTGAAAAGGCGCTTTGAAAAAGTCTTTAACATAATCTCTGCGTGATTATAACGATTACAGAACTTAAACATTTTGTTTTAAGTTAATTGAGTATATGTTAGCGCGCATAGTGCCGCTGGTAATGTGGCAAGCGATCTTACAAGTTAAGCAACCTCAAAATTTAAATGAAATAGCTACTGAGACACTGAAGAAACTTAAAGTTTCCATCTCCCTCATAAGTGTATAAAGCTTCTTAGAAACTTTATGAATGAAAATTATTAATTTAAGTTCCTTTATATAGGAAGACACTTTGTTTGAGAAATGAGAGGTAGAGAAGTACTTAATAACTTAATAACACTGAAATTTAATAACAATAACTAGATAGATTATAATAAATAAGTTTTGCTATAAAAACTTTTCTCCTCTTGATAAATACCCTAAAAATTCAACGATTTAACAAACTCCAAATTACAAAAGCTAATGGGAACCTTCTTGTTTAAACCCTTGGCCACTGCTTGTAGTAGGCGCTACGTTATTTTTGATAAAAAATCATCGATATATTTCAAAAATGTTATTCTAAAAATATTCAGCACTACGCACAAAAGTTTACTGCGTACATAGGACAAATTGAATTATTTCTAGTTGGGCGCACGCAGTTGCCGATATTTATTTTAAAAGTTTTATTTTTTCTACGTTCTAAAAACTCGCTTTGAATTTGCAATAGACGCATAGAGAGTGTTTTATTTATTTTGAGTAAAATCCTTTGTATATCAGCTACCATATCTACCAACTAACAGCGTAATGTTTATTATTTGTCTGTAGAATGTTTCGACGCCATTAAATTCTTCATTTAATTTCGTACAAATAATGATGGACGCGGTTTGTTCAAGAATTTTAAGCGTAAAAATATTTAAAGTTATTTCCAGCGTTGGAATGTAAGTATTTCAACATTGCAAAATTATTTGGTATTATTTATTTTTAATGTTAAATAAACCAAAATTCGCTTAACAATGTTTAACATGCTCGTA
>DWAV01002062.1:0-11889 GCA_018231305.1 Noctuana lactifera | reverse complement strand
TGAGGAAGGTTATAGGCTATCAAGCATTACGCTACTATTCTTAACGCGGGTGAAACCGCGTGGCACAGCTAGTATTAAATAATGTTATTTCTAATTAGAGTGCTGTTGAAAATAAAACTATGTGTTACGAAATTTTTTAAACATTTTATTACATACGTATTGTTTGGCAAAAGGAAGAATAACATGCGTTCTAGGATGTACCTACACATGTACAGTACACACATGTCCACTGTTCTCTTATATATTTAATACTTTTTGGTTCCTAAATTATTATTCAGTTAAATAGTTAATTACGTAACAAATCTCACATATCACTTACAAGTATTATAGTGTAATTACATACCTACTTTAATAGCAGTTCTGAGCATAACACAAATATGTACTTAATTAGTTGAATACACACTTTGTAATTAGTAGAAGGTACCTACCTATATTTATGAAAATTACACATTATTTTAAAGACTTTTCAATAGTCACGACAGCGGATTATATGTACGTAATTTCCACAAACACTTTTTGCAGTAACTTTTTAGTTTTCCATCTTTAATTGTGTGTAGGTACCGACTACTTTTATACATCGTGTGTAGTCAATATTTTGTTTTGTTATTGTTCTAAAACGAAACGATAATTTTGTCGGTTAGCACCAAATTAGCAATAGATATGACTTAAATTTTTTTTACAGTTATATTGTAAATAATTTATGAGACACTTTTCTTATATCTTATACTAGGTATATACGGATACTGCTTGTTATTACATTTTCAAATATTCTTCTTAACTTTTAAAATATCACTAACTAGATAATTATCTTCTATTTAGAAGCAAATTACACTAACGGAATTCTTTGTACATTAGGTTCGATTATTTACAATTTATTGCACATTATATAGATATGGAATGTTGAATTTTTACAGACGATCAAAGAGTATAATTACTATTTATAACTTATAAAACAAAGTATCTATACTAATTAAAATTTTACTTATTTACAATCCTTTACACATTGAGGTTTAGGGACATAAGCCTAATATAAAGCAAAGAAACTACTCTAAATAATTATCTACACTGAGAATTTATACGGTTCTGGCGTACAACTTCATTATATTAACAAGTTAATGACTCTACACTATTTGGTAATACTAAGTCATCACAAATGCACTGGAGATTCGAGCGTATGCAACAGGTAATAAGCACTGGTATCGTTTAATAACGTCACGAGGGGTTCATATGGAGTCTGCCATTCTGCCTCCGCGAGATATGGGCTTCATTGTGGATGTTTCTCTTCGTTCGCGAAAAGAAACCCGCGTTGCATCCGCTGACTGAACACCGGTGCAATGATTGCGCGTGCAATGTTTCACAATGCGTCTTCAGACTGGATAGGTCTTTGAAACATTCTCTACAACCCCGACATGGATAGTATCCATCTTTATTCGGTCGCGGCGCTTCGTCTTCTATACAATAGCTGAGTTTACTTGGAGAGTAGTTTTGGTTGCACCCGAATGCGTTCAAAGCTGGCGGTAGGAAACCGAAGGGTAAGGGTGGAAAATTTGGCAACATGCTGAACGGAGCGAAAAGAAACGGATGCTGATTGAACATATCGCGACCATTTAAGTAAGTCTCAGGCAGTTGAAGTGGAGGATAAGGAGGGAAAGGGATTTGGCCCAATTGATTCTTCAGCTTGTCTGATTCCATAGCTCGGTAATACTTATGGGATTCTATGTAAGGAACTGCTCGTTCTTCGTCGTTATATTTCACCATAAGATCTATTTGTTCTCGAATTTTCTCTAGGATTCCAACCGTGGAGTCTTTGGATATTCTCGTTTCGTCTGAGGATAAGAGCTTTTTGTGTAGATTGATGTTAGCAGAATGGCGGTCTCTGCTTCTTCTTGTTTGAAACGCACCCCTGCAACCGTCGTGGTTACATTTGTACATCAATTTTAAATGCGCATTTTGATAATGTGTTTTAAGAATATACATATTCTGGAATAACTTTTCACATACTGTACATTTAAGAGGATTTTCATGGTCTATAGGAACGTCTGAGGTAACAACAAAGAACCCGTTATCAAAGTGGCCATATAAGTGACTTTGAGCATCGTCTGAAGGATAGTCATAGCTTGATACTGATGACGCTGGTGATCTATCAGAAAAGTCTATGGTGTCATGCATTGAGAGATTGTAGGGGCCTATGGAATTAATCGATTCTATCTTTTTACTTATACTAGGAAAATCTCCTTTTGATAAACTTTCTAACCGCTTTAGTGCGTTCTCGGAAGAAAAATGATCATTGCTGGTATGATAAGATTCATTTTGTTTACATGAGTCCGATTTATCAGAAGGTTCCTCTTTAACCCGCAAGTCTTGTGCAGTGTAATCATTTGATTCGTCCCTTGCAGGCTGTTCTTGCTTGATTTTTATGTTTTCGACATTTTCATGTTGATCAATTTTTTTACTACTCTCGGTATTTTGTGTTTCAGTATCTTCACATTTTACTCTCTTTAAATCCAATATTCTTTCATCATCATGATCATCAGTTTTATTTTCTAACTCATCTGTGGCAGAGTCATAAGCGTTCTGTAGCCTAGTAGGATTATGATTTTTTCTTTTCCTCTTCATTATTTCAGGGCTTGCGGTATCTTCTTTTCTGTGCTCGATATTTTCATTATTATCACTGACACTTCTTTGATCGCCATCTGTTTCTGAGCCATCAACGGAGCCTGCAGATTTGTTCAAAGTTGAGTAATAGTCACTGGTATCTATGTGTTCATTTTCATCGTCATCGTCATCGCCTGCAACAACCACTATGCCGTCATCTTCATCAGATTCGCCTTGACCATCATTGTCCTTATTTTCTACTGAACTTGATTCACGCCGTAACATTTGTGACTGATCTAATTGTGACGAAGAATAATTTGAATTCATATTATTCTTGTAGTCCAAAGGTACATTAGAGGGAAACTGTCTCATGTTAGGTCCTGCATTTAGAAGAGGATATGGTCCAAATGGATGCATTGGACTTATAACAGGAGGCATACTCAACCCTGCTCCATGGGGGGAGATTAGAACTGGGTGAATTTGAGCGCTCCGGCCATCGTGCGGAGAGATTTTTCTTCTTAAATGTGGTGAATGCAACTTTGGATTTGGATTTGCACTATGTCTGTTTCTGGATCGTCTCGAACTAAACATCATACTGCAACCCTCAACGGTGCATTTGTGCATCTCACGAAGGTGAACAGCCGAAAAGTGAATTTTTAATGCTCCTTTGTCACAAAATGTTTTTAAACACACATTACACTGGACTCTTTTCTTGCCTGTTGCTGGATTAATAAAATGTGTGCCCAAATTTAATGGCAATTGTGATGCTCCCCATTGCCTTTTTGGTGGACTTATGCATTTACCAATCATCATTTCTCTTGTTTTGTGAGCAGCTTCCAAATAAGCATCTTTACTTAAATTAAGGACATTTTCTTCGTCTCTTTTTAAGTCATCTGAACGAGATCTATCAACCCCATTAGCTGTTTTATAGTCACTGGCTTCTACAGGTTTAGTTGACATCTGGGGCAACAATGCTTGAAGAGATGCTAGGCCCATGGGATTTTGGCTGAGTGCCGCAACCATTGCAGCGGAATGGTTAAATGTAGATGGCATTGTAGTCATAGGTGGCATAGGTATACTTGTTGGCAATTGAAAATTTAAGAACTGACTTCTCATAAGGTCCATCGTTGCTTTTTCTGATGGATTAAAATTATAATTATGTTTACGATTTTCTTCTTTCGATGTTTCGTTGATCTTGTGTTTTCGGAAATCAAATGGTTGCATGTTTTGAAGATTGCTTAATGGAGATGAATTAATTGGACTGGTGGTGGATAGTGGACTGGATGAGGTAGACAAGCGGTGGTTGGGAGACACTTCGGCAGATGAAGTTCTTCGAGGCGAATGATGTTGTTCGGGCGAGTAACGACTATTTTCTGGGGACATTGCTTCTTTCTTAACATTTAATTCTTCCAACGCTTTGGCTCTTGTTTCTTTTTCTTGAACGCTCTTTAGATACTCAAAATTGTGTTTGACGTCCATCATATTTTGAAAATATCTTAAAGATTCCTCGTTGCGAACGTCTTTTCCCGATTTTTCCATAAGTCTTCGAAACTCGGCTTCAAGTTTTAATTGCTCCAGAGCTCTTATATCTGTATAGTTTTCCATTTTTCTCTGTATTCTAGCTTGTTCATAGTCTTGGTTGTCGTCTTGTGGTGAATGTAAGCCATTCTTTTTGTATAACGGAAGAAGTGATGTTTTGTGGAGAGCTCTGGCTTCTTGTAGCTTGAGTATTTGCTGTAAAGCCATGCTGTGCTCTGGACCGCGGCCACTCCATCTTTCAGCGCTGCTTGATTGCGACTCCTGTAACAAAAGAAAATAACAATTAACATTTATTAAAAAACAACTATTTTTTTATTATACCTATAGTCATTTACTATCAACTCAATTCGTGTAAAATACATTATGATGACTAAACGTAGGATTCGCGGACAAACTTGATATGAAAGAAATAAAGTTGTAAACAACATAAAATTAATTTGGCTGCTGCATTTAGTGTTCGGACGAAATTGCAAATGATAGGTCGTAAATAATGATCAAAGTTCCATTTAGCGGAATTAATTTAAGCATATCCACCTAATCGTAAAAGATTATCGAGTCTAGAGCAAAGCAAAAGACGGGCTGTTCAAATGGCTCTTCAAACTAAGTATTGGGTACACACGAAACCACACCTTGCGTTTTCAAAGGCTAATATCAAATTAATTCCGAGAACGGAGAGCAATTGGGTAAAATTGTGTAAAATGACGGTTTCGAGTCGACTCGAAATAGAAAAGTGGTTTGTGTCGCGTGTTTGAAACGATTTAATCCGAAAACTAAATTACTATTCATTTGGTAAGTATTTGGGGCCGGCTCGCGTTGTCAAAGTTAAATTTGACTTAATTTGGCCACTCCAACAACTGTTCAAAATGTTTATTTATTTATTCTTCATGTGACTAAAAAATTCTATCCTACATAGGGCGAACTTAATGCCTAATAGCATTCTCTACGTGCCAACTCTAAGTGATAGTGAAAATAATGCAAGACAGGCATTAACAGATTCAAATTATGGATAGCTACATTATTAATTAATAAATTTACCAGTTCTAATAAAATATTGCATTAATGAATTATATTTAATTGTGTCTGATAGTCTGATCAAAGATTTCGATAAAATGTAGGTATAACATAATTAAAGAAAACATATTAAAAATATCTAAGGAATGCGTTACGTTGATACGACTAGGTAAATATTAATTAGATTTAATTTTATTTAACATTTAACGGATTCTTGAGTACCATACCATACGTAGGTACATAATTTTCAGGTACAAGTTTTTCAGTAGGGAATTGTAGTATGTAATTAATTTATAATTAATTGCTTTAATGCTAACAGTTTTGTTATCCTAACCAATTATCAACTAAACCCTTGTTAAAGGATCGGTGCGACCGAGCCCTGTTTTCGTGAGACTTGATTGTCGCCTTTTAAAAACGTTTGTCACTCGTTTATACCGTGTAACCGATGGGGTTGCCAGTTGCCATGTCATTATCGTTTCCTTGGAAAATTAAATCGTCGTTTGGTCGCGCCGGCGCGTCGGGGGCAATTTAGTGGAACACCAAATCATAATTCGAGACATTCTTTCTCAATGCCACAAATGGATAAAAGTGGATAATACTGCTTAATAAAGTGACGTTTAAGAAAAGTATACGTCGGTTGTGAACATACTAATTTTTTCTATATTTTCAAGATTATGGAGCGTTTATAATCGTTTATATTTAATGTGGTTTAATTTAAACGACTTTTTGTTGGCAGTTAGGAACGATAATATCATTTTTGAAATCGTCAGCGCTCGTGGGACCACTTGTCATCCTATTATTTAGTCGTTTCTGTTTCGAAATTATCCAATTGCTTCGCGTTTCTTTATTAGATTATAATGTTTGTAACATTTGTTATGTTCAGATGTCACGAATTAAAGTTAATGTTTTTACCTAATGTAGTTTAGATTTACATAGGGACGTGAACGAATAGTTTTATACTTCACTTAGCTAACGAAGTAGTCACGTCAATATGAAAAGTAAGTTTCTTATGCTTTACCTGGGTCCGAAGTATACTACTTAGTTGCAATGGTCTCGTAATGTAGTCGTAATCGTCTGGGACCCTGGGTACTGCAGATGCCGGAGTAATTTGAGTAGACCATCTAAATCCTCATGAGTAGAAAGGCATCCACGTATAACCCCAGACAGAAATTCAATCTTATTTGTGATTGGTCGTGGGCGTCCATAGGTTTCAGTGAGAAAAGAATATGTCGGACTTAAATCCCTTTATTTTAGTAGCGATTCTAATCCCGGGTAGGTATTTATTTGAATGTAAATTGAAATCGACTGTAATAAAACTTAATGGTCGGTACGAACATGTGGCGTCTCAGATTGTCAACAGTGGACGTAAGTAAAAAACAAAGCCACAAAAAATCAGCCAAAGTCGCGACGTTAAGCCGAGGTGAACGACCCCCTAACTCATTCAGGTCATAAGCCATATCACGTACGAATAAGACCTATTTTCCGTTAATTAATATTACTTGAATTCGTGGACATATCTGACCCACGCCTACCGAACAAGCGCACATATTTCACGAACTCTTACAGATTTATTGCAGGCCAATTTATATCTTAACGTTTTAGAGTAAAGGTGTAATTGGCTTGTGCGTGTGAAACTACTTAAAGTTTTTAAAATGTACAGTCGCTCTGATCGTTTTTCGCGGGCTGTCGTGACATGCTATATTGTTCGGGCATGATACATGAAGTAAGCAAGCAGGTTGTGTACAGTGAAGCGAAAAACGCATTGCAATTGCGGGGCGTTTAGTCGTAAGAAATTGGTAGGTACACTGAGACTTGGTATTTCAGACGCGAAATGCGGCGATGCGTTTCAGCACAGCTACAGCCTTATAAGTTAGGAGCTATCTGCAGACTAAAAATTTACAGTGACACGACTGGTACCAAAGCCCTTTTCACGGTTTGTCCATCGTATCCGATACTTGACCTTTATCCGTTATCCAATTATGAACCCCATAACGCCACGAGGCGCCGTAAGCCGAGATTAAGATAAGCCATGACGCACCATACTTGTCCAAACTATATCATTACGTGTATTAAACCAACCGATCGGCCTATGCTCGTTGCGTGGATAATTTTATGACAAAAACGTTCTTTAGATGCAGACATGTACCTATGTTAAATATTAAAGTCGTTATTTACGAATTGTGCTTATATGTTTTCTATGTTTTTCTATAGGCGCCTAATATCATAGGTAGGTTAAATTAATTTCAGGATGATAAAATCTATCGACTGATACCATAACTGGATGCGTTTGGTTTCTTTTAGAAAACTGTATGCTTATAAATAGTAATTAAGTACATTATACCTATATGTGTAACCACTATATATACCTAGTTATTTTCTAAAATCATAAATTGCAACGTTAAAATAAGTCAATTAAACAAAATTTCAAATAAAAGTTGGATAAAATGGCAAACAGCTCTAGGGACAATTATGTTACTTATGGTCTTTATGGTTTTTCTTAAGTATATTTTATGAAATTATACCAAAAATAAAAATGAACGAAATGGGCTGGACCCAAGCTATCGTCGCAAGTGGATAATTTCATATGGCATCTAAATTGTATCAAAACTGATAATAGCCCATGGACAGATTACGGTGTCCCCATAATAATAGACTGCGACTCTTTGGCAGCCATCTTGTGGTAGACATAAGATAGATATATGAAGAACATTGAAACGACTTTTGTCTATAGATTAACTGCCCACCCATTCTGTGTTCATACATAGGTATAGCACTCATGTACCTACAGGGAGTTAATAAATAAAAAATGTCGTGTCACATTGTGGTCGAACTCTTCCGAAACGGCTTGACCGATTTTAATGAAAATTTTCGTGTAGGTATATTTGGTAAAACTGAAAATAGGTTGTAGGTTTATCTTCTTATTTTTTTCATCTTACAGGTTTAACTTTTTATAAAAAATGAAATTGTGTATTAAGCATAAATAGCATTATTATCTCTAATATATTAGGAATATTATATTACTTATTAAATAAGGGGCTAGCGGATTGGTGGAGAATAGCATAGAGATCAATAATATTAAATTGTGGAGAAAAGTCATCGAAATCAATAAATACCTTATAATAATCATCTTCCCACCAACGTTTGACAAATTGCGTTAACTTCCACAGATTATCGTCCATTCCTTCACACATATTCACTAAGCACTAGGCTTAACCTTATAAGCTCTAACATCCACTGCAGTTACAAAATAATCCGGGATTAACCATGGATCTGTATTATAATTTAAAAAGTTCTTGAAGATTGTAGAGTTAAGTGCACTTAAAGTTTCTAACTAACTGATAGACTTCACGTATTAGTTAGGATTTAAGCACTTGTTCTAAATAAAACTGCCACTAAACTTATCGCACCAATTAAATCACTTTAATGAGCTTTCTAAATAAATTACACTTTAAACTCAGAGCAGCTTAACCTGTTCGCTAGCTTTGAGACAACTGATGGTGACATTTTTTTAAATTTCGAATGTTACCGACGTAAGGGTGGGGGTGGAGTGACCCTTGACTGATAAGGAACAATAGAGCCTACCTGCATAATAAGGGATGCGCGTGCGCACGTAGCAACACTAAAACAATAAACTCGTTCTGTCTCTTTCGCACTAAATAGGTTTTATTATTTAGTTTTTGCATAATAATCCTATTTCGGAACTTTAGAAGGGACGCGATAATAACACGCTATAGTATATTTATATATGTGTATGTATAATAGGTATATTTATTATATATATTTATCGCCACCAATCCACATTGGAGCATTGTAGTAGAGTATGCTCCAGGCCTTCCCCGGTCGTGAGGAGAGACCCGTGCCCAGCAGGACATAAAAAGGCTTGAAGGCAGGCAGTATATTTATGGAAAGGTAGATTTCATGGAAGTGGATCAGGAATCATATTCGATTTAGACGTTCATGACAACCGTAGTCTAAGTGACAGAACGCTTTTCCTACAGAGGCATTTCCGGCGGACTAATCCATGAGCTTCTTCAAAAGATGGCAAAGGTGGTCAACTTCAAAGCATAATGCATTGGTGATTCGCTGGTGTTGCCCATGTTCATAGGCGACGGTAATCCCTTACCATCAGGTGGCCCCGTTCCCTAGGCTGTGTATAGAGAAGTTCACCTGTAGAACCTCGGTAAATGTCTAACTAAAAATTGTTTGTAGTTATATTATACATAGTTCTGTTATACCATTTACTGTAAAGACGCTTCACTTCTAATTCTTCTGAAATGGTAAGCTCCCACTTAATATGTTATGTCATTAAAAATTACTTAGCAGTATTAAGAGTAACATATCTATTACCACAGCTCTGGAAGTACAAGTCGGATTTGAAAATTTCTTTTTATGTATGAAGCGACATTCATGAGGAAGGTTATATAGGCTACTAGCTGTGCCACGCGCTTTCACCCGCGTTAAGAATAGTAGCGTAATGCTTAATAGCAAGTCCTATAACCTTCCTCATGAATGTAGCTATCGTACACAAAAAGTATTTTTCAAATCGGTCTAGTAGTTTCTGAGATTAGCGCGTTCAAACAAACAAACTCTTCAGCTTTATATATTAATATAGATTAAGCATGACAATTTAATTCTTATCGCGGGTGAAACCGTGGAGCACAGCTAGTAGGTACATAACTAGCTAGTAGGTAACCTAATTTCTAATAAACAATTTTACGACCTCCCTTACGTGGTAAGATCCTTCCTTGCATTTACAAAAAGTGCAATAAAAAAGCTGCAAGCACATTAAAAAAAATTGCAACAACTAAACGTGTCCTATTCAAAGTCGTTTAACCTTTT
Source organism: Noctuana lactifera (assembly GCA_018231305.1). Lineage (NCBI taxonomy): Eukaryota > Metazoa > Arthropoda > Insecta > Lepidoptera > Hesperiidae > Noctuana > Noctuana lactifera. The sequence goes on along the minus strand of DWAV01002062.1, from coordinate 1,905 downwards.
AAGCGTTTCTCTAAACTGGACCGAATGAACAAAAGTGAAGTTACCCCTAAAATTTACAACCCTTATAATGAGTCGGTTAGAAAAAGGCTCGGCCGCTTTGAAGACGACCGTATGTGAGACAAATAGATAAGAATAATCGACAATGAGAGTTACTGCATAGATAAGGAATTTTTTAAAAATATTGTTCGAGAAAAAGGTTAACTTTGTGTAAAGAGTTCGTGTTTTGCGAATTTCGTTCTGCTGTGTACAATAAGATGTTTAGTTAGTTTGAGATGGTGTAATTTTTTTTTGGTATTTTCCAACCAGCGGTGTTTTGTTTGTTTTATGACTTCCAAAGAAGTTTTGGAAATGGCATGTTGGTTTAAATAGGTTTGTATGTGTAATGTAATTGTTGGCATATTCTGGAGAAAACAGAATACTTACCTATACATAATATCAAGGATAATAATAATAGTAAGGTTTATTTGGCACGGTTGGTTATTATAATTGTGATTCTCCATAAACTTCTCAAAAGGCATGTGAACTTCACCAACCCGCAGGTGGACTATGGCCTGCTATCTTTCTCATATTTGAGAGGAGACCCGTGCCCAACAGTGGGACTGTATAGGGTTGTTGATGGTGATGATGATTGGATTGGTAAGATCCTCTAAAAATTTCAGCGGTTACTTTGGGTTCGGCATTAGGTAATAACTACATATTTATCATTGATTAATTGGTCAGGGAACATTTCTACAATAAACAAATTAAGTTGCTTTACTCATCGTATCATATTCTATCTATCACCGTAACAAACTGTTAGTTTATAATCTATCTCAGCAGTTTATAAACTGTCGAAAGTTTTCGTACATGGTTATCAACGGTGACATACCTATACTTACCTACCTCAAAATTTATAATGGTTTTGTCTTCTAAACTCTTAAATATGGAATTTATCTTTTTGAGTTTTTAAACTGTTATTATGTAGAATACGTATTTTTCCATATCTGCATCAGAGACAGCGTCGTTAATATTGATAGGTACGCAACATAACAACTCTACTTTATAGTTCAATAAATTTTTAAATATTGTACTAACATGTAACAATTACTCAGCAAACACCTGCGTAACATCAGAATCGGTACACCTACTATAATAATATATTTTACGTGCTTTGTACTTATTACCACGTTTCAAAATGGCCGCCGTTACGATACGAATAAAACAAAGCTTAATGTAACGACAAATCAATAGAATTAATTCGATCCAGGAAAGCCCGCTTTCATAGGTCCGAAGTACGCTCGCCGTCATAATTCAATGAAAGCGCAACAAAGCTGTTCTATCACTCGACCCATCACTTACTCTGTCGGCAGTACATCAGATACTTGGCCGAAGCCGCTTGCCCGGGGCCTGCCAGCTATAAAATAACTTTGCACCTAATAATTTCGCGGGGCAATTATAATTTTGCACCGCGATTATGATTTTATAATTTTGCGCCGGGACTCAATTTATGATTTTATAATTTCGCGCCGGCATGCGGTGTGCAATTTATGCGCGCGACGATACCATCACGGGCGGGGTCTGTCATTCGGCGGTTTAATTTGATTAATCGTCGTGTTGACTAATCGATTGTTCCGTGTTTATTGGCCGGTGTTGCCCAATTTTGACGATTTAACGTTATTTAGAAACCATAATAGATATTATAACAACCACCTGCTATAAGCCCTCAATATGCTCAAATCCTCATGGTTTCCACTTTATTACTAAAAATGATTGAAATACATAATTATGTTTTTTTTATACTACCTAGCTTAGCACGAAGCGCGCATTGCCCCGCTGGTAGTGTGGATCACAAGCGATCACATTGTTAAGCAACCACGGGCGCGACCGGTACTCGGATGGGTGACCGCTAGTGGCTAATTTGATGTG
>DWAV01002061.1:0-11891 GCA_018231305.1 Noctuana lactifera | reverse complement strand
GTACCGGATCGTAAGTCTAAGGGTCTAAGTCCATACAAGGGTATGTGTAAACACAACAAAACGGTTTAGGAGTTCAGTGACGTCCTCGCTTAAAGAAGAGTTACAAAAGATAGAGAATAGCAAATTAGTATCGGAGCATGAAATGAGTATGAGCTGGGTCTTTTGCAGTTTACGATAAACGGATTTCGATATCGTGTATGTCCATCGATTAGTAGCGCTCCAACAAAATACTGCGGGAATTGAAAGTGGATCGCATTCATAGCTCGTTCTTTTCTTCTAATGCGACTTTTTTCAATACAAACAACGCAATGTATGGCACAAATTTGACGAATTTGTTTAAACTCGTACAATTTTTATATGAGCTTGTACATAAAAGTGTTGGTCCGTGTAAGTACTCGTAAAATAAACTATTTAAGGATTTCTAACGATCGTATCTGTATGTCGTGGACGTTTAAGTAATTCGGATGTTGCATACAGAGCTTAACCCGTTCTGCCCCAGTGTTGTGGAACGTTATTGTGTAGTTTGTATTTGTAGTGCATTCAGGTGCAGACTTGCGGGCAAAGAGCTGCGTTTTTATCCCATCGAGAACGTTGCGAAGAATTTACTCGCACGTGAAATTAGAACTGCTAATGCATTTTGTGTGCAGATTTTCTTGTTTTAGATAATTTTCTTTTTACTATGGTCTCAAAGTTCCGTTGTCTCTCCTTTAAAATTCTGTATCACTAAAATACTTATAGGTATGTTGTCTGTACTAATTCTAAAATACTGGCGAGTTAGTTCAGTGATATTATACGTAGGGTGACTAGGAAAGTTTACTTGCACTTAAAGATACAGAATAAACATTGTTTCTCATAACGAAAACATCTGTCCTCTGCATGGAATCCACAATTTTCAACTTAACAGTCAGGTTTACAAACCACTGGACCAAGAGCTAACTTGACGACTAGAAAAAAATACATAGCTTTCTCCTGAGCAACTCCAGTTCCAATAAAAATATGAGTCGGGATCTGAAATCTTCCCCTTTTTATTCTTCAATCTTTTGGCTGAAAGTAACGAACAGTGAAACTCGGTCGCTGATTTCAATATTGACGCAGAAATTCTCGACTACTTCTGACATGTCTGAAATTCAGACACAAAAAGTCAAAGGAATTTATTCAAATGTGAAAAAGTTGTTTTTTAACGTTCAGCATGCAGATATCGCTGTCGAGTGACTTTTTGGAATATTATTGAAGCGGTTTTAGAATTTATACAGAGTTATCCTTCCTATAGGATTCCTAGTAATATTTTTTATCGCATGACCATGTTTGAACCAGTTTGACTCACTTTACTTTACAAGACTTTGGACCTTAAATACCGACTCCTAATCTAAATGATCAATCATAAATAAATGAGAAAGTGAGAAAATGAAAGATAAGTTGAATTTAAAAAATCGTATAGGTACATAAATCTAAATATAAAATTGAAATATCAAAAAGTGATAATGGCTAACCTTTAAAAGGCTATTGTTAAGGGTCAGATTCTTTGAAAACTTCCTTCAAAGAACCTTTGATTTACGTGGTATTGTTATCGCAAAATTGTACATTCAAATAATGTAATTTTAATAACACTTTTAAGGTTTTAGTTTGAAATCAACACGAAAGTTTTCTAAAGTTGTTTTCGAACAAAGCGATATCGAATATCATGAAATTTTAGAAATGTTAGATGTAAATACGAGTAGATTCTATGCTCGTTTTGTGTTTCTTCATCTTTGTTGATTTAAGAATTGATAAATTTCGTTTTGTCAACCAAAATTATATCTTATACCCTTCTAAAAAGCTCGATCTGTCTAATCCTATATTGATACCAAATTGTATTAAATTGGGTCCGTAGCCGGTTGGAGAAAATGATGGTAATGATATTTATCACATCATAGGTATTTGTTTATGTCCTCCATTTGTCCGCATCACTCAATTTTTTACTGACAACTGTACCGAGAAAAGATTTTTTTTATCGTTTATCAAGCATGCATGCCTCCTGGTAAGCAGTCACTGCAATCCACGACCAATAGGATCATCCTATCTGAGATTCTATGTGGAGGCGTTGCTACTTATGAGGACTGAGATGGTCGCCTCAAATATAGTATGTCCGGCAGCAACCCTCCCCAACCGAAACGCAAGTTCTTGCTACAAGACTTGCTTCACGGTGGGTTATGAGGGCGGCGGTGGTACCTCCTAATACCAATAGAGTACAAAACATTATAGTTTTAAGTACTTTTTATTTTTATTTTACTAAGTTACTTTTAGTTTTCTTGTGTGTGTAATGTGTGAGACGTTATAAATGTTATAATGTCATAATGGCCCCACGATATCATTGTCTCAGCCGGCTCAGTACACACGGCCCAAATTAGAGTGGAGTGGAAGTGCTCAAAAAAGTTTAATGAATTCGCGTCTCGTGCGCGCCGGGTGATAAAACATTGTTTCGTGTCGACTCCATTATTTTGCTAAATTACTTACTTTAAACACGTTCGCAAATAATAACATTGCGACGAAATATAAGCTAACTTAATGTGGATAATATTGCTAAGAAAATTATAAAATAAAACCATTCAATTAGAGGACTTTGGGTGTCAGGTGAATTGACATTGACAATGGCTATGTAGGGTCCCAAGGGAAACTCAAAGATGCATTACAGTTACAGCATGATAGCCAATAAGCTCAGTAGCTTTATTTATGTAACGGAGAAGAATATTCAGCAGGTACTTGAATCATCGTCAGAGTGACGCTGATTTATGTGGGATTCTTACCGCACTAAAATTCCATATTCATGGTCTTCCTCAGCGCATTGAAACGACTACTAAACGACTACGACTAGGTTAAAAATTCTTCGCGACTACAAAGAGACGATATAATATGGTTCTAACTGTCCTAGAGTTTATAACCCTACACGAAGAAGACGTAGAGTAGTAAGCTAAGGGGGTGTGTTTACATTTACTATAAAGTTTAAATAATACAAGACACCTCGGGCGCGGTCGGTATTCGGATGGTGCCCGCTTGTAGCTAATTTCTTGCGTGCTTCCGTACTTCGGAAGGATCAAGCCGTCGGTGTCGGTGTTATTGATAGATAAGAATCGTTAAAATTCGGAGGCCCTTTAGGCGGTTTGACAATATCTGACATGGGTTGGCCACTAACCCATATCTATCCGTAGCAGCATGGCGGAGTATGCTCCAGGCCTTTCCCGGTCGTAGGCAGAGACCCGTGGTCAGCAGTGGGACATAGAAAGGATTGAAGACATAACAAGACATGGACTTTCGTAAAATCTCTTCTCCACTTCGAAGGATTTTTCATTCCGTACCCGAAAAAAAGGTTGAAATCCATGCCATTATTCAGCCAGTCGGTGTAACGCCACGTAAATAGGCTTACCGTTTGATGTATTAGCGAAGTACGTGTCCAATACCGCGCAGTCATTGTACGCTCATTCGCGTTAACATTGTTCAGCGGAATTTGAATTTGATTGGCTTTCAGATAGTGTGGAGGTCGGTAAATTGTAGTGTGTTACGGTACTGTTGTAATTGATGGTGTAAATCAATAAAAGGTAGAATTTATTCAGTTTATCTGAAAAGGTCCTGTACTGCCGCTGTAATATCGTAGACACTATTTATTTGAGGTGACAATCTTAATGCTCATAAAATAACGTGTGATTTCGTAACGCGCATAAAACATAAACGTGGGTTCGAAACGTGCCACGCCACCAAAAGTATAATTATAATAATACGCTTCTTGTGACGCGTGGAATTATGCATGGAATGTGTGTTTGTGTGTGTGGAATTGAAAAATCATATGGGCGCCGCGTTACTTGATTTTAATTTCATAGTGAATAAGGCCCCTGGTTAGTCAGAAATTGCGTATTTTCCTAAAGGGATCCCGACAAATTCAAATTTGGTTAAATTGAATAGTTTGCTCCGTAATGACTACGGGATGACTTTGCGGTTTTGAGTTCGCTATGTAAGGTGTTAATAATATATCAAATAGAAGCCTATTCACGTGACAGGCACGACCCTGTACTAAGCCACAGATAGCAATGTTGCTCTAAATTAACGCAATTGTAGGCACAAGTCGGCCGAGATGTGGGTAATTAAAATTAATGGCCTTTACCTCTCTACGCGAATGATTATTTGGCCAGACAGGTCGACGACTTACGTACCGTGTTTGCGAAGCCCTAATCTGTGTGTTTAAATACTCGTATATAGTAACAAAGCTGTTAGAATAAAAAATGTAGTTCATAAATTTACATTAATATATTTTTATGCTTCGTTGTTATTACAATAGCAACTTGTTAATTGAGTCTGTAGCAAGCGCATTTTACATTCGCTGGTGCTAATAGTACGCCAGACCACTGTGCAAATTGGATGACAATACTGCTGTAATCCTTGAAGGATGGTACATTCTCAAAGGAAACCAACGGTATTGATAGCAACTATTCAATACAGTAGGAATCTATCCCAATCAGTTGTATTCAGGCTCTGTCAGATTCAGCTCCTCTGATCATGGGGTCATTATAAGTTACAATCATAGTAATCATTTCATCAGTAATGATAGTCGTAGTATAGAATTGACGCAGGTTATAGACACTAATTGACTCTGAATTATTGCTAATAGGACGTAGGTGCGTGGTCAGCACATTAATTTGCTACTAATAACTAATGCATACATACTTGGATGTACAAATTAACCATATAAACGACATTAATTATTGGTGAAACTCGAACTAGCTAAGCGAAGGTAAATAATCTTAGAAGGCTAAATAATCTTAGATAATAACATTTTTAGATTCGTGGGGAAGAATGAAAGTATGAAGCTATTAATCATTGCGTATTGAAGCAGCATGGTGAAGTATGCTTCAGGCTTTAATTGGGGCAGGCCATTAATGAGGTTGCAGGAAATGGGAATATTGAATAGTTTGTGTTACTTTTTTTATCGTCTATGCAAGTAGCCAGTAGCAAGCGATCATGCAGGCCACCTGGTGTTAAGTAGTCACTGCAACCTTTGGTCATCCACGTCGTTCTATCTGAGATCATAAGTGAAAACGTCGCTACTGATGAGGACTAAGATGTCCTCAAATATGGTGTGTCCGGCAGCAACCCTCCCCAACCGGAACACAAGTACTTGCTACAAGACTTGCTTCACGGTGGGTTCTGAGGGCAGCGGTGGTACTTTCCAGGTAAACTTTGACATTTGAAACCTGCATAATATATGTAATTGCTAATTAAAACAACAGTCATTTAAGTACATTTCAAGCAACTGTAACATACTAAACCTAGAACCCAAAGCAGATATGATTCCAGTACGAATTCCGCAAAGTTGAGACTACAGTAGCGTTCCGCAAATTGTCTCGAATAAAAAGATAACATTTTCCGCAGTTCGCCGGCACATGAATGCAGAAACACGATCTCTCCGCGATGCAATGTTCCCGTACAATGCTGCCACTGCTAACAACGTACGGCGCATTCAAGTTTTGTGAGCTCGGTTTTTCGTTTCACTGCAAACATTTCAGGTATTTCAGTAGCCGTTAATGTTGTGACGGTAATTAAAGGCTTCTATTTCTGTATAATTGAGTTCTTAGATCTAAGATCCAATTTGTTTATGGTGTATGTTAAGAGTTCCAGTAGGATTTAATACTTTTAATCATAACAATATTGACTCTATAATTTGTACTGTTCGTTCTGGGAGGTACCACTAGTATTCGCCAATATGGACGCCATGAATATTATTTTTGATAGGACTATATTAGTTTTTATGTAACCACAACCATCCAAAAACTATAAACGCACTAAAAGACCTACTCGTATCTTCTAAAAGCGACCACCCGAGAGCAGACCACTTCTGCATATTGCTAACCTATTAGTTTAACGATTGACTTTTGTAGACACAAGTGAACATTTAACAAAGGGAGGTGGAATTCTTCGGAGCAAAGCAAACGAAGCTCTCTACAATTTTCGTATTAGATGGCTATTGGCGTTTTATTTCATTTTGTACTTCCCGTCTTACTGTGCCGTGGATTTACACGCTAGAGACATTTTTCTGCTGGAATTTTTAGCGTGAAGCATTTTCTAGCTTGACGGTTAGCAAAAAGAAATGTTAGGAAGAATTCGATTTTAGTATGACGGAATGATAAATTAAAAAATCAGCAGCTACAAATTTTTTGAGGTTGGTGTCAGGACTTGGGAAACGTACCTATAAATTATAAATTTAAATGTACTGACTACCATAATAAAATGTGTAAACATTGCCGAGCTAGCAATTAGGTACTCCTAAAATATTTAATTTACTCCAATGCGGTTAGTGGACAACACGTGTCGGATGTTGTCAAACCACTCAAAGGGCCTACGAACAGGTTTAACGACTGTTACCTATCGATAACAACCGGGACCGACGACTAACGAAGCACGAAAACGCGCTTGAAAACCGTAGTATTTATTGCTTATTATCACCTTGTTAAATTAACATAATATTAATTGATCAATGTGATGCTAATAATATTGCATCACTCCGTTTTTTCTGTAACAAACAAAAACGAAAATGACAGATGATAAAGAGCACACACACGTGACAGCTGCGATGCGTTGCGTCAGCGCTACGAGTACACTCATATCGTTACAATAAACAGAATAGCCTCATTCCTCGAGACTTGTTCTTAGGAAAGTGTTTGTGTGTCGTAAACAGTCCTATATTGTAGGTCGTATGAACTCTTATCTGTTTGCGTAGAAGAGTCGGCGACCGCTGACGTCACGCGATAGGATAATACTTTTAGATAGCAAATATGAATACCTACCCCTTTACATCATAGCGGAAACAAAGAATGGGACTTTTGTAATTTTCTTCCCACGAAAAGTTATTTCCTGTGTTTACAAGCTTTTATTTAACTTGTAATGTTTGTAAGTGAAACGCAATTTGTATTTGATGTTTTATACTTCTATTTATATACATTAATACAAGCCTATGCCCGTGACTTCATCCGAATGGTTTTCTGAATGGGTTTTTTGAGTGCAGTATTTAACTTAATTTCTAAAAATGAATACTCAAAAAGATCCATCAAAAAATCTTTAAAAACTCTCCTCTATCAAACAGCACCACAGAAGCAAGAAATGTTGTCGGAAATCAGACCTCTAATATACATAAACATCACAAGGATCGTGTTGTGAGGCACAAGCCACAGTCCGTCCGTACAGCATGATGTTGCCTCGTGTAAGGAAACAGATGCTGACTGCCCGTACACATTGATTATCATGACAGTTTGCGTTTTATCGGTTTCCGATCTACCGTTTTAGCTTTTTGTTTTTATGCCTTCTTTTAAAAGAAAAAAAACTATCGACAATGCGTGCTACCTCTAGAAATACCATCCATCGCTGCCATAAAGCAAGTCTAGTAAACTCTGTTTTTATAACATTCGCGTGTTTCGGTAAGGGACTGATGAGATGTGTCCCAGACACATTGTGGAGGCAAATATAAATATTCTTTATTGGCACTAAGAAACATAGATACAGAGAAATAAACAAAATAAAAAATAAGGCACAAAATACACCTCAACACCGGGGTTTCTAAAGGCTCCTATGCATGTTATTTCTTTTTTAAACTAGTGAAAAAATCTTATCAAGACTCGTTTACTTTCACGAACGTGGGATTTCGCTGACACGACACTTTTTGTCGTAAAACCGTTTTTAGTATGTCATATGGTATGTGCCTAACTGCCTAGTATGTTTAGGGTTCGAAAGCCAAATAGGACGAGTAAATTTCGAAGACTGAAGCAATAATATTCTTTTTTAAGAATTCACTTCGTAAAATATTTTTACTTACGCTACCTACTAGCGACTTCGGTTTTCCTTCTTATAACTGTGCGCTTTTATGATAATCAATAACCGATAGGCCCAGAGAGAGATTATCTGACTAAGCTGCCTGTAATCCCCGGCACAAATATTTGTATTACAAATAGGTATCGCCAACGTTTATTTAGGTCAGAACAATCGTCTACCTATTAGAAGTTTCTGATTTCTAAGAAATGGAATATATTGAATATTCTTTTAGAAAATGTTTTTCTTATTGACCGAATCTTACACCTTAAAATCAGAGTTACACGTGAGAGTTATTGAAACAAGTTTTATAAAAATACCTATAGTTCAAGCACCCCACGCTTTTTTCAGTAAAGTAATCTTTTGTATGAAAAACAAAAAAATCTCAAAATGTATGCAATCATTAATCCGTATTATAACATGGGAATTAGTACCTGAAAATGCTGCCTCCTTCAACATCCTGGTACCTACATGACATACGAATTCATAATTTGTTTCTCCTCCGCTATGAAATTATTCGAAACCACCAACCACCAACAACCAACCACTAATTATAATCGAAAGGCAATTAGTGCTTGTTGCTCAAAGTTTTAAATGTATTTTAATATGTCTGGCAATTTGATTGGGGGTCGCCACATTATACGCTCCCAAATTCTTGAAGTAAGAAAACTTTAAAATTCACACTTAATCGTTGTTGATCCTCAAGTTGAGAACAAGATAAGAATAATCTTACCAAAACTTTACGTTCGTTAGGAGAAAAGGCGAAATTCTAATTTAACAGACATTCATTCGAATTTTTAGGAAAAAATCTTTGGGAATAATTTGGAGATTTTAGGCAGCAACTTTTATCAGTTTTTCAGTTGGACTGTCCGCAAAGTTCCCGAATAAATTGTTTGAATATTGAGAAACGACAAGGACTTTAAAAGACATTCTTTTAAATAGAAATCGTTAGCAAATACGTTACGACCACACAAATAATAGGGGTACTTAAGTATTACATGTTCTGTTATATATCGTCGCCAGCAATTATTAGAAAGTATACAACAATTTCGTGTACAGATTAACCATTGAGGTGCTTGCCTCAAAATTAAAATTATCAGGGCTATATTAACTTTACACCAAAAGTATAAAAAAATATTTTGCACAAACAATACGAAATATTGGATTTCTTTTGTGCATTGGCAAATTATGTTTTCCAGGTGATTTAACGAGCTTATTCTAGTTTCCCAAAGTAGGACAAATAAATATATTTAGCGGAAGAATTACGCACAGAACGTGCCAACTCGTAACGAATGTGGCGATGAATTTAATTTATATTCGTATTTTTATTGCGAACGTCATTTTACCGGAGCTTTGAGATGAAAAGCGAAATTTTCGACGCTAATTAAACTTTTGCATAAAGTTACCAATGTTATGCATATCATGTTCTTTAATGAAATGCCTGCTTGTTTACTTTTCATATTTTTGTGGCGCGTTCCCATTTGTGGTGCTGTTCAAATTAAAATTTACAGGAGTGCCTTTTATAAGCGAATTGCCAGGCACATTATCTTTTTAGATTATCGCGACGTTTACGCCTCTGTTATCTGTTATATATTTTTTACAATGACGAAAACAAAATCAAATTTTTTCACAAAATATGGTAATTTGAAATACAACTGAACGTGCTGCTACATTAACTTAATACCACAATTTTACCACCTTTACCACGTGTACAAATTAAACATATCAAATAATAATCTAATAGGAATATAATTTTACCATTATCCCGAAATGATTACTGAATAATTATTTCTCAAAAACCATAATACAATTCCTTACACGTTATTTTCAATAAACGGAAGATTTTATCAACGCAACACTTTTATTAATCTAAATGTAAAGTACACTAATTTGTAAGTTTAGAGTGTCACTTAAGCAATAACATTTTATAAGAAGTAAGCCAGCGTATCATTGAATTAATAAACATCTAATTGAGGAGACCTGACGAGCAGCGCAGCCTTTACAGAACAAGTTGAGCGGGCCATTTTAACGAGCCACGCCTCGGCAGTACGAAGCTGACAATCAATAGATCTTCAGCATAAATTGCGAAAAACAGCTGATTCAGAATATAAAGGTTCACCAGGAGTTTTTAAAAATATAATACCACTACTATTACTACTACTTACCAGGAAGCCCCGACTACTAGTTTATAAGGATTACTCTAAATAAACGCATTTTTTTTTATAATGGACAGAACAGTAGAGGAAGTATTTTTATATTAAAGCGAGGTGGTAAAACCTGGTGTAGGAGGAAAGATATCATCTCCTACCTCATGCATCTCTGTCAAAGATTCAGCGAGTCGTCACTGACATTTATTGATAAAGCTAGTAAGAAACATATCCAGGAGCTATTAGAGGAGAGATCGATTGTGGGATTCTTACCAACTTAAAACTTTCACGGTGGGAGGGAAAACAAATAACAATTTTTTTAAATATTTTAAAATAAAATCCGCTGCCAGCCAGTAAAATTCGGCGATTGTAAAGAAGACCTAATCTCTCCTCTGCACGCCTTCTCTCCTCGCTAAGTGAAAATTTATATTCGAATCTGCGTTGGTTCATTCGTTACTTTACCAAAATTAATAGCCTACGTGTCCGTAACAAGACTGTTCTCGCTGAGTTGTCCCGGTATTGTCAGGTGAGGACGTTTTGTGCCACAAAAAGGACATTATCTCGGAGACGTTCTCGACGATCACTTCACGTCATAGTCACTGTGTAATACTACTTACACCTGAGAGTTTAGATACCAACGGACAGTATCTGTAATAGTTTCAACCAACTTCAGGAGGTTCTCAATTCAACTGTATTTCATTTTTATATTTTTTACTTCATAACTTTTGATTGGGTGAACCGATCGTAGTTATTCTTCTTTTATTTGAAAGCTAATGCTTCTCGTTTGGTCCCATTTGGCATCCATGAGAAAACTACTTAAGTCTTAAATTTGCATTATGTGCGCAAATTTTGATAACCGGTTTAGTGCAATGGTTTGCCAAACACTGCGACTGAGTCTGAAGACCGACGGGAGCTCATGAGGATGAGGATGAGGACCTCGTAATACATTCACGATCAAGGCATCCATCCATTTGGCTTAAGTCGTTTGGAGCCACTCCAAATGGCGAGATCGACAATGCCCGCTTTTATCGTTTGAAAATAGTCAGGATTGCCGAAAATTACACGTGAGTTAAGCCGTTTGTACTAACAACAATTTACATAGACACTCACGAACCTTTTAATGATAAAATATATAGAATTATAATTTGTATTAGATACCTAAATATATTATGAATATAGGTTAGGAAATTAAGAAATGCAGGTCTAATGCTAGCCTTAACTGACGCTTCCTTTATTTTTTACCTTTTGCTTTATCGATACGCATCTCATTTAATTTTAAACGTTACAAAAAGCGTTGATTTTGTATTTCGAATTTGTATTCGTATTTCCGGCTCACGGGACGGAAGTCACGCGCTCACGATCAGTTAAAATTTAATAACGTAAACATTCCATTAATATTGTTACGAGTATTACAATGGGTTACATCAGTGATTTCCAAAGTGGCCAGGTCAACCCCCAGGGATCTACAGAAGACTCGATGGGACGTAGATCTTGTTAAAAACAGACAATTCGCAAGTGAGGGTATAGGTACAAAAATGTATATCGTTTCGGTAGAAGAGGAACGGAACGAAAATATTAGCTTCAATTCATAAAATAAGTATTAAAATTTATGGTAGGTACTTACTTAAAATAACTGTCTTAAACTACATAGTAGGTAATAACTACTTTTATTACTTTGATTTTAGAAATGGAGCAACATGGTTGAAGTTCACCAGGATACCATCAGAACCCCGAGGTTCAAGTTCACATTATTCACGACAACACTTCGTGGCGGTGATATTTGGTCACATCGTACACGGTCTATTATAATCGTAATAATATATCTATCAGTAGCCCTCTCACAAACATTTTACAAATCCGTCATCGAGTAGTAACAGTTAAATTTTGTATGGGATTTTGAACAGCGCTCCGTATCGGGCG
>DWAV01002060.1:0-11896 GCA_018231305.1 Noctuana lactifera | reverse complement strand
ACATTTCAAAATAAAAAAGACTAGTTTCGGAGTACATGTACCGAACATGGGACCGATCCAGTAGGTAACTTTTTGGTTACTTTGATTTTGGTTACCTCCTGTGTAAATTACGTGTTAATAAAGTATTTAAAAGATTTCAGAACAAGATCGGTAACAAGTAGTAGATTAAAAATAGATAGAACTAAGTATATAAAAGTAAGTATAGGTAGGTATATATTAAATGTCATGCCTTTATCGTGCTATGTGTACGTTCAAATGAGCGCAAAAAAAAAACAAGCACACACTAATTAAACAGTTCGAAGGAGGGAAGCCCCAGCGCTGTTTTTTTCATTATAGGAAAGTAGCAGGATTCTTCGCAATGTTTGCGCGCGGTTGTTTGTCATAGGCTGACAACAACCCTAATGGTACTTTTGTTTTTCTTCATTTAACCGCCCGAGGGCGCTGCTGTTGTTTTGCGACACAAAGGAATTCTTCCTCAGTAAGCTTCGCTTCATCTAATCTATGAAGGTATACCATACGCGCTTATAATACGCGGCCAGTACCAGTATTGTCGAACTAATTAAATACCATGTTATGTTGCGAGTACATTCCCAGCCTGATATAGATAAGCAATTCTAAGGGGCTTCGTGTATGTTATGTTTCATAGTTTTATCATAACATTTAATCCCTAAGGCGAAGAGAAATCTTCTTGTCTTTGTTTTCTTCTTATAAGCCTGCTCTTGTTAATTAACGCAAGAAAAACGGGACAATAGCAGTCTTATTATATAAAAGATTTACATTTACAGGAACGTTAAAAAATAAATAAATTTTTCATTGTGTTGACCAGATAGTTCTAAATGATTCACTTTTCATAAAATCATGGTTCTCGGATTAAAGTGGACACAAAAGTGCAAAAAGATCCATCAATGGATCTTTACAATGGATTTTAGTGGACTTCGCATTGTATTCTCGTATGTTGTGAATAAGAACTCGTTACGTGTAAGGATTTCGTAAATAGAGTCTCGAAACAAGAAGCTTATTGTTTCCTACATGTCTATTATCGTGACTTGTCTTTGTATAGATGTGATGTAGAGCATGATCCGACACAGCGTGGACCTGTGTAACCGGCAGTTTTTCGGTTTGATAGAGATCTAGATTGGAGCCTAACATAATACTTATAACAAAACAATACTGATTCGTTATCGAATACCTAACGTTATATCAAACAACACAAAACACATGTCATTTACAAATTTCAAAGAAACCAACACTTTTTCAAGTTTACACTTATTTTTGTCACGCGAATTACACGTTACCGAACACGTTACGAATAGGTACAACAAAATAAAGCACCTACTTCGTAACGTATCAAATTCTATACACCTTGAATTGCAGCTGAAACGTTGAAGGCAGTGGCGCGTGAACTCAAATGCATCTGTCACGAACCACAGAGGGTGGTGAACGGAGTGGAATAGCTGTTGCCACGAATCGTTTGAAGTTGATATTGATAATATTAATAAGGAGAATGTAGAAAGGTTGTATCAAATTGCCTATCAAAATTTTAAAAGCCACATTCAATTTATTTAATACTTAACAGCGGTCCACAATTTTCATAACATATTTAAAGAATTTTCTATACCTACCCTCTTATCCTTATCCTTAGGTATATAATTAGTATAAGTAATTTGTATACCTTAGGTATATAACTTGTAGATATGGCAAAAAAATATCTCAGCTACATTTTATTCCTATTTTAAGTTGCACAAACT
This sequence comes from Noctuana lactifera, assembly GCA_018231305.1. NCBI lineage: Eukaryota > Metazoa > Arthropoda > Insecta > Lepidoptera > Hesperiidae > Noctuana > Noctuana lactifera. The sequence continues at coordinate 10,148 of DWAV01002060.1, read as the reverse complement.
ATATAAAACCCCATACTAGGATTCCCTGTGTCGTGGGTGAAATAGATACACACAAATCCTATTATACAAACACCCAGACCGGAAACCGCAGTATTTTTGCACTTTATAAATTTCTACCATCTTTTCTGAACTTTCCCTTCTCAACTCCTGACATAAAATGACTCTCTGACTCATGTTCGTTCTTATATTGATGGTATCATCAATCACAATGCGGTTTCTAAGTACTGAATTGAATAGATCAACCAGTTTCGCACCTACGCGTACCCACGCTTTTTGTCTAGATCTAACAACAAGTACATTATGGATGCAACGTCTGATTTATTTATTTATAATTGTATAAATCATGTGATAAAATATGTGATTTACGACGACACCGGACTTTTTATGATTACATGGAAAAAGTTGTATGAGCTATTTATGTAAAAAATATATAAAGTGCTAACATTTTAGCTTAAAATTAAAACATGCTACTGATAACTGATGGGTTATAAATTCCTGGTAAAACAGTGATCCTACTATTAACTTTGCTTCTTTCGGCTTTTCATTATTTTATAAAAAAAAGTAGATAGGTACTAAATATTTCTATGCAATAAGCTGGGTATAAATTAGATATTTGCTGTAAGTACCTACCTACCAAGACCCTTGAGGACTGTCGACAATGAGCACTCGACTGCACCGATAACGGCACTTGTGACACTTGGCGTGCTGGCGATGGCGACACAACGCCAATGATCTGCACTTTATTACATAGATAATAATTCGATGGCATTGTGGCATATTACGTTAATAATACTTAAAAAGATATTATTACTAATTAACCAATTTTACGTGCATAACATAAAGTAATCATTACCTGCTTTTTAAGGAAAATATGGTACAAAGAATTTGCTGACTGGAAGTTAAACAGAAAGGTCTTGAAAAGCATTTGAAGTCCACCAATAGGTACGCTCTTGGTTTAAAAAACGTTATCTATTGATTCTCTCTAAACGATAATGTAGGTTCTAATGACTGTGTACAATGCTGAATCAGGCAAATAAATACTTAGAATACTACCCATGTAATGGTAGAGGCTAAGTTGTGACAAAGTTTAGGCAAATATAATTTCTGTCCGACCTCCTAAGCAGGCGGGTGAACAGGGGTTTGTCTTGTTAATTTAGTGTAAATATAAACATCACTTAGTGTCATATATAGCGCTTCTTCGCGTCAATGCACTATAATAGCGTCGTACATCAATGCACGTTAACCAGATTTCTCTGGCAAGCCTTATATAATATCTCTATGGCAGGACGCCGTCGCCTTTGCTAATACGATTATAAGTGTGTATAGGGTTGTCACTTGTCAGCGCTATTAAAATATAACAAAGTTAAATTATAAAATAAGATTTAAAAAATAATGTCTGAATAATAATTTTAATCAGGAAATTGAACGCCATTCAAACTAAAATTTATAAGGCTTACCTACTATGCGTATTTAATAGTACTAGGTATTATAGAAATACCTACTTCGAAAATCTATTAAAGTCGATAGCTGGAACGCACATTTGATAACTTCATTTGTCCATTTAAATCAACCGTCATCAATTGATTTGCACGCAAGCACTTACACCATGATGGATGTTTAGTACCGCTTCTGCTTTAAAACCCAAAAAACTATAGATTTTACATTTTTATATCAATCATCTTATACCAGTCAGTATAGATAGGTTCCTATATAATATATTTTATTGTATAAAAATGCATTTTTTAACAAAATTTTCTGAATAACAAAATTAATATTTCGTTTTGTCAACCTCTGCTGACAAATCATAGATTTTGTAGCCTTGACAGCCCTAGGTTTACCTAGGATTTTCGCCGACGAGGGTGACAGTCGGCTGCAGTCTGGGAACGCTTTAGCTTTCCTACAAAATGACACGTAAAATTAAATTGCGAGGTGCTACGACTCATTCATAATAATTTGTAAACCTGGTCCCAGCGCTAATAGCTCACAGGAAAGCAGAAAGCTTTCCATTAACCAGAAGGTTAATTAAAATGTGTTTAAAATATAACCTTATTTACATCATCATCGTATCATTCAAGTATTATACTTATCATTCAAAAGATTAATTATAATGCCAATCATGCCACAGTTTCGTTACGCGATCCCACTGCACAGCTTAAGGTTTTAGATTTTTTTTAATCAAACATAATTTCAGCCCCATAAAAATGTTTTATTTTAAAGACAAAGTTCGGTTTCGGTTTAAAGATTCTTTATTTAAAAAGTTAATGATATAATTATGTGAAGACAAATGTACTAAGTGCCAATACTATAATTAAGTACATGCACTTAATTGAAATTGCTTTTAGATCCTCCATCCGTATAACAGAATAAAGGAATGAGAAAATTGGATTACAGTTACAGCATAGTCATTAAATACCTTCATGAGACTTTTAACATCGAGACAGTACTGCTACTATAAAAGTTACAGTTGGAAATTGGTATTAGCTAATAGGAAATTTTAGTAACAAGCTTCATTTTAGCCTACACTCTAAGATAAAGGCAAAATTATAGATTAATTTAAGAGATCTGTGGAGATTCAAAATCAAAGAAATTTCTTTAGTAATAATAGCTACTTAATTCTAAATACGATGAATGAATTTAATCTCACTAAGTGCAGCGTAGCCAACTGAATTTCCTTCATAGAAACCTCTAGGTTCATTAAACATTTCTTAAAGCATCAAGTTTCTAACTTTACCCTAAATTCATGTCCAGAGTCTATAAATTTAGGTTCTAATGGATTTTGAGCAGCTATTGGAAGTTTACATCCCCCAAACCCATTTGCCGCGACCAAAAAGCAAAGTTGAGCGTTTGGGACATGTATCTGTTTACATATAGTAGTATCTATATTGCATAGTTAGTTTAGACCGGTTTGTTTGTAATAGTAGAAGTAGCTACTATAATCACTGTGAAGCATCTCAGTATATTTCTGAAGAATGTGATGTACTTACTTAGCAAAAACACAGATGAAGTATATGGGACTCATAAAAGGTATTTAAATTTTGCTTTGGTTTGTCCTCTTCTTTAACTAACTAACTTAATGCACCTTTACGATGCATAATTATTATGTTTACAAAAGCGTTGTACGTGTATTGGTTATATTTGAAGAGTGAGAGGAAACCCTATTAGTGCCGGTCTATCCGCCTGTCCGTCCGGAAACTTCCGGTGAACATGTTGCAACAACCTAACACGTCTGCGGTTGTAATTTAGCTTCGAAAGGTCACAAAATGAATTAAGATCGTTAGATAAAAACACGTTGCCAAATGGTGTCGTAATTTCAGCAGCGTCAAACAAATATTAGTTGTGGGTATTTCTTATTTACTAATAATCGTATGGTTTTGTTAGTACTTACGAGTATTGCTTATGCCCACACTGCATTACCAATTTGCAAAGCATTAGATTGCTGAGCTAGTTAGTGTTCCTACTAAATGAGCCAATATGCTAGAAAGCCCATAGGTCTATTATATTTCTTTGACGCCGATTTTATTTATATAGTCACTAAAAAAAGTAATAGTTTACTATAAGTTTTCTCTAAGTTAGAAGTCTCCGTAATTTTTTACACAGTATTTGGACTTTATTCCTGTGTAGGTGTACTCATCTTTCTTTATAACTACTAAATAGAAAACACGTTTATAATTATAATAAATAGTACCACAATATAAAATTCCGAGCTTACTCGTATGTAAAATATATTTAAAGCATTAATTCTCTCTGACATAGCATTTAACAGCATTTACCGGTACCTTACCTGTACTGTGTGCTATGCTATCACTTACTCTCACTCGCGTTATCGTGTTGCAACTGACCCTCGTTCCGTTAATCGTGACACCTCATTAACCTTTTAGGTAATTTAAAATGAGCCTCTTATCGTCCCTATACATTTACATTCCATTTTACATAATTATTTAAATATTTTTGTTGTTAACGTGGATTTATGTAACCACTCACCAAATAAGAGAGTAACACTTATCACTGTCACACCGACGCTCTTTATCTGTTTAATGGTTATGTGTGGACTTCTGGCGAAAGCTGTAAGCGATTAACTATGTGTATTTATCGGTGGAGTTTACTTAATTCACCTGGGTTAGTTCACCTAGTGCATAGTAAACTTTATTAAGTAAACTCCACCGAATTTTAATGAGTCTGTTGAGGGTCATACACCTTTATAGATAAATTATCTATGCTTGTAAATGTATTGACAAATGGACGTTCACAGTCCATATCACACTCATTTCTTTGTTATTTTATTAAATTTTTCAAAATATTAAGACTACGGACCAAAATTTCTCTATGATAAAGACACAATTTCAGTAACTATAATGTATTAAGATTATTTTTTTAACAATCAAAACACATATAAGTTAGTCTTGTTTATTTATTTTAACCCGCATTGGAGCAGCGTGGTGGAGTATGCTCCAGGCCTTCTTCGGTAATGAGGAAAGACCCGTGCCTAGCAGTGGGACATAAAAAGGGTTGAAGGCATTTATTTTAGTTGAAAAATAAAAAATAAAATCCTTCCTAAAATATTCCATCGTTCCCATATTCCGTTCACTGTAAAGCAAGCGCCTTAGCCGATGTCGCAGCGACTGTAAATAATTGGTTTTAGCAAGTCACACCAAATATAGACGAGCAATTACAAGTGTCGCCATAAAATAATACTTAAAATCTCGTATCAATCCTTTAAAATCAAGTGATTGATGCGGTTAAACTTTTTTGCATAAATCCGTGCGTATTTATACCGGACCTTTTGCGGCATACACTCAAAGATTATGTAAAAGCAAAAATTTGTTGCCCTTCATATAGTACGAGTATAACATAGCGTAGGTACCTATATTTGACATTTATGATTATGTTTCAATGTTACTGAGTTAGTTAGAAGTTGAATTTACTAGAATTTACTTGAAGTTTGAGAAAGCCGATAGGAATCTACTTGTATGTTACTATTACTAATATTAATTTTTATAAGCATAAGCGCAAGGAATCGCTTAATTATTCTAATGAAATACAATTAGTAAGCGTCACACAGATCGTATCTGATCATTATTGTGCATAGAAAAGCCTGTTCGGTTGGTTTCTAACGTTTACAAGAGGAAAATTTTGCTTTCTACAGGAAATGCGTTTACAATGACAGGTTTCGATGTCATACTGTGGTATTGCTTGTAAATTCTGAGACACTTCTAATACTAACGCTGCATATACTGTTTGCATAATTACCAAGTCCTATAGTGTGAGAAATTTTATAAACGAAAGCTCTTGCGAGTATTTTGTACGACACTGAGATGAAATGTTATGTGGGATATCAAAATCGAACTGTTTATATTAATTTTAAGGTATTTACGAGTACATAACATTAATGAGTAAATCGGAATCTACGAGTACGGGCGCATTATGCGACCTTCAAGCTATGGGAATACAATAAAAACAATTACAATAAGAACAATAAAAACTATTATATATTCTTCATAAGTTATTCTTGATTAGTATCTACTACTGTAATACATTAAAAATGTAATAGATACATCTAGAAATATCAAGATAATTAGATATACATTTTACTGTTTGATCCCCTAATATAAATGGCACGTGGTAACATTATGGCAACAGTTTACGAGCTAAAATTGATTTTTCAAGCTGATATAGCGAATAATTATGCAAAAGAGAGACTTCGTAGCCTTCTTAATCCCTGGATTAGAGGGAAGAGGGCCGATCAAAGTGGAGCGAAATGGGAACATCCCTTTGGTTAATATATAATGAAGGTTCATTCCGAGCCTCGTGTTTACATTAATTTGGCGAATGTATAAATGTTTAACGTAACTTCCCGACAAAGTTGGTTGATTTTCATTTTCCAGTAATTTTACAAGTCTTCTCTGAATGGGAGTTAGTTTGAATGCGTTTCTGTTTACTTTGTAATAATGTTTGAGTTGTTTGCCAACGACCCTTCGGCTTTTCAACGTGTATTTTGATAATTAATTAATGTTTAACACTTTAATGTATTGCTTAATTAAACACTGACTGAAAGCAATATAATATTCCCTTTATACTAAGTATAAAGGCGTGTTAGACCTAATTGTTTTATCTTAGATTAGCTAACTCTGCGAACTTCATACCGCTCAAAAATTAGTTAATTATACATATACCTAAACCTACCGATTCTGAATCACTATCACTATTGCTGAAAACTGCAGTAAAATCCGTTCAGTAGATTGAAAGATCTAAGAAAGATCAAACAAACAGCGGAAGCGACTTATACTATGTAGGTAAACAATATATAGATAACGTAATTAAAAAAAATTAAATATTAGTATTTGTAGCAACCCGATATTTGCCGTCAATTTTTGACCAACAGCAACCAAAGGCTAAAAGATAACATGACCGTTGTAGACGAATTATTAGGTTATCTTGTAGTGAGTTTAGAAGTGCGGCAGTCGTGGCTTGATTGCTACAATTTGTCAGTCCGCCCGCAGCACTAAGCTACCCGAAGCTCTAACAATTTAGTGTTTGATGATCCGCAAACGCTGTCTACTGAAAAATGTACAGCTTCATATCAGATAACTATTAACTTTAAGTTATATCTCCAAACGCATATCATACTTATGAAAGTTTAGTGATTAAAGTGCGAATATTAGTAAAAATATTCTGAGGTCAGCTCGTTTGTAAATAAACACTTCACAATAAACAAACTTAAAAACAATGGCAGGAAAAACTATAGCAGACGGGAGAGCAAACAAAATAAAAGAAACGCTCGTTAAGTACGAGCAGAAAATGAAGATTAACCTTTTTAAGGAAGCTTGCCTTAAAAAGGTTAAATACAAGATCTACCACAGATAGTAAAAATGTGTGACGAACGCCCATCTGTCTAACAGATTAAGAAAACCGTCTGGATGATGTTTAAATGAATGAAAATGAAATTTTTTATGCATAATCTTGTTTATAGTTTCAAGTTGATATTGCTATTGCTTAAGTTATTAAGTTATTATCGTTAATATAATATAATTATCGCTTAAGTTTTAAATGATAAAAAGGAATAAAAAAGATACAGAGGAGCGAAAGATGCAAAATTTATATTGTCATGTACCAGACAAGTAAGAAGTAAGAATGAAGCAACGAGAGATTTAAAAACCGGCGCTATTATCCGACCTCACGTGCGCAGATATAATGACGATAATTGGGCTCGTCTCGTGAACGGCTGAACCTTGCGTTGTAACGGTCTGGTTTATTTAATCCGTCGATATGAATGTTGAAAGAATTAAGCCTTACGTTCCATTCTTACTTTAAACTACTGATGCGGTTTTCAAAACGCAGTATTGGTCCTTAGAAGAATTTTATTGTGAAAGCACAACATGCAATTGAAAACGAGGAAAACTTTCAAGACATTTAAATCGATTCGTCTAGAACTCCTGAATGAAATGGAGCTGCATAGATTTCCCGATCCAGGAGAACGAAGCTTTCAAGACAGGGGAAAATAGGACTTAAGGTAAAGAAGTAAAGATTAATAAGATGGTCAAAGTAACATTGTGTAGAGTAATGCCAGGGAGTCGGTATATGGCAGCTTTCGGAGCATTTGTGAAGCATTTCATTGATGCAATGATCACTTGACGGTGGTCGGGAAATGGGAGCAATTATTTTCATACTACGGGTAACGAGTAAAGTAACAATTTTATTCCGTTATGGACAAATTAGGATAAAGCTAAAACTATTTTTATATACTGTTCTAAAACAAATCCATTCCTTATTCTTATTAACAAATTGGATAAAATATTTTCTTTATTTACCTGTTGGCATAACAAAATTTTATAAAAAATACCTATTATAGGGATTATTGTTTAAACCATTCCCATTATGTCTTCGAGAACAAGGTATTCCAGAATTATAATTTTCTTTTCATTTTATAAAGTAAAACAACAACTTTGCATTCTTGAAATAAAACGCGGCGAAGCATTTGCATACTTCCTCTTTACAGCGTCCATATACATGAAGTATTATAATTTTAAAACTAAATCCCACTGGCGCTGGAGTCTTGACGTTCACTATATTAAAATTCTCAAAAGCTCTATGCATATCTCAAGGCAACCACATTCCACTTCATTGCGTCTTTTTACATTGCGTTTTAAAATAAGATCCCTTTGCGCTACTATGCGCTATTATTAACATGTTTTAAGCGTTTCTAAGCTTGACTACCTTTTTATTTATCATGGCTATGATTAAAATGAGCAAGCAAAAACCTCAATCATATTTTTTCAAGTTTCTGTCATTAATCATTTCACATTAGGTTCCCACAAGACACTATTTATGTGGTTCTCGACTTAAAGCTGTCACAAAAAATATTATGTAAATTGGCAAAGTAAACCATTTGTAATACACGTGTTTCTACTGTCCTATTAAGAGCACGTTAAATCTAGATCAACCACGTTTAGCCCAATTTTTAATCATCAATTAGGTTAACTACTTAGCAAGTAACATTAAAAAATATAATTCGGGTCAGTTGCACAATAAGATGAAAAGAAGTTGAAGAGTAATAAAAAATAAAAGGGACAGAAATACAGAAGTTAAAATAAAATGAACTGAAGCGTATGTTTGCTATGAAGTGTTCCGTGTTTTTTTTTATAGATTTTGTGATAAGTTTTTCATTAGATTGATTTGATATACATGTTGTACCTACATTAAATTTATAAATAAAAAAAATACATTTACTACAAAGCTTCAAATCAAAATAATATCTCTCTCTAAATAAATTATAGTATAAAAATCATCAGTAGAAGATCCTAAAAAGGAGTTTTAGTTATTATAGACATATCTCTATTTGTGTGACTTCTTTATTAGTAGTTCTTTTACATTAAAAGAAAGTAATTTACATTAAAAGACGACACGTTTATATCTCGTGACGTCATCGATTTATATCTAAATGTTTGTTTATATTGATCACGATTCTAAGCTCAATCAATTGCGATCAATAAATTCAATCACATTATTATGTTGTCACGGTATGGCCAATTGGCCTTTATTGGTATAATGAGAACCAATGAATTATTTTTAGTTGGTATACCTAGTACCTACTACGAACAATCGTAGAGTGTCTACAATGCCTACAAACGTTTCGTTAAGTGTCTATAAAAGGTACTATACATAGGTAACTGTAAGAGGTAGGTGGCTGTAACCTTATGATACATTTGAATATTGTATTATTAGGTATTATAAATTTAATAATATTTGTTTTACTATTTTCTACTTCCTCGTTTCGAAGCTATTCAATAGGAATCCGCTTTGATGTTAGGGTCAGTAATTATAAGGAAAATAGAGAGCTCTATCCAAGAATCTACGAGGCATTTGGCAGGTGCACAATGACAATAATATCGAGCCAAACGATTCGGATATACTCGTAGTGCCAGTCTAGAGTTAAGTATCATTATTTGTAACTGAAACCTATATTGAGAACGGAGAAGTGTCTACTGCTCCGTAATATTAAAAATAGAATAACAAAATCAAAATTAAGTTATTAAGTCATTAAACGAAAATTAAAATGGAACTTATGAAATTTAGCTATAATAAATTGCTACAGAAAACATAGGCAAATTATTTCAGACATAATGTTGAATCGTTGTTACCTAAATCCATATGTCCAGTAGAAGGGAAAGATCAAAAGTCGACATTTCCTGTACATAAATCAAATTGTTAACTGCCGGCAAGCAACGGTCGAAGATACCCGCGCCGTACATAAATCAACCGGAAAAACAAAACTCGAATATTTCTAGCTGAGACCTGTATTTGTTTATATGTTGTGTAAGCTTAATGGGTTTGAACTAGGGCGGGATGTTTTGAAATCGCCTTCTTAAGTTGTCATATCAATGAGTTCGTGTTTGAAAGGAGAGATCGCGATATTGATACTTCCTACATTTTATAAATACGATGAAATATATGGGCCACTTAACATGAAGCATGAAATTATATTATGTTATTTAACCTCCTGAGGCCCAGGGAAAAAAAATATTAGGCATTTAATCAAAAAGTAGCACAATCGGTTATTTAGTCTACCAGATGAATTAAAAAAAATAGTAAAAAAAATCAGAGTACTAAAATGTGCATTTCCTTTATGTCATTTATATACAACACAAGTTCCC
>DWAV01002059.1:0-11897 GCA_018231305.1 Noctuana lactifera | reverse complement strand
AGCCATTACGTTGTCGTCGAAGATGTATTGTTGCCGATGCAGAGATGTAGAGAAAACGTATCGATAATGAAAGATACTCGTAAATAGGTAAAAGATATAAACTGTTCTGTTTATCAGTTTTAAATCGTAGTTTTTACTTGAAAATGATTTTAGATTCATAAAGTTTGGGTACAGAAATTAGTGCTAGTTTAGTGCGGATATATTGTTATTTAATTAGTACCTATGCCTGCAACCCTTTTTATGGCCCTCTGCTGGGCACGGGTCTCTCGCGACAAGCAAAGCCATACTCCTACTCCAAAAGAAGAAGAGATTTAGATAGACGTTAGTGGCTATCCAGTGGCCTGCTTGGAAAAGTATGTCTCAGTAGTGATGGGGAATGGTTCGAATCCTTCTCGGAAAGCAAATTCAATTAACTTTGACACGATGTTTTCCTTCACCAAAGAGCAAGTAATATTAAATTTATAAAACTCACATCATTTGAAAAATTAGATATGCTGCTTTCACTCTCACAGCTCGCTGTACTTAATAATACATCATTCTAATTTAGGCGGATGAGTTGCGAGGAAATTATAATCCATAATAATCGGCTTTGGTTATTGTATGCCTTCGCAAGGCTCTTATCGGTTTTCTCATGTAAGCGAGATGCACTGTAAGTACATTAATTAGTTGAGCAAACTGCGGCGACTCATTATGATTAGACTAGTTAAGACGAACCAACGCAGGCTCGCTAACAGACTTGCCTTAATTGCGTCTTAAGTCTTAGAAGGATTAATTATTATCGTTTAGATGTACGATAACTTGGAATTTTAGTTATCTGGGGGCTTAATACGAGATTTTAGATTTTATAAAAATAGATAACAGAGACATTTATTAATAGAAGTTGTACTTATCTACGAACCTCTTAGGTTCAATGACAATAGAATTAATTAATTTAGGAATGAGATTCGTGTTAGTTTTAATATTTTACTTTTCACGAATATGAAAATTTTCATAACGCTGCCCCTAACGGTATAATACAGGAAATCCGTACATGATACGAATAACACGTGCATACTTAGTCATAGTCCTTGTAGCATCAGCAGTTAACGCTACATTGATGCATTTGAGATTCGTGTACCTAATGAGGCGTGACTTCATACTACGCGCGTGCTCTATATCATTTCCTATCACTTAGCTCCAAACTTCTCTATCATTAAGTTCTATTAGTTCTAGTAGTGTGTGTCTATCAATAAAAAATCTATTTTAGAACTAATCATCTTATATTTATATACACTCGTAAGTATAAAACACTATTATTGAACATCGTACCGGTTTTCGTTGCGACGAAAACCTTACATAATCAATATTATATTATATTATATTAGCTGTGCCACGGGGTTTCACCCGCGTTAATAATAGTAGCGTAATGCTTGATAGCCTATAACCTTCCCCATGAATGTAGCTATCATATAGAAAGAGTATTTTTCAAATCGGTCCAGTAGTTTCGGAGCCTATTCAATACAAACAAACAATCAAATCTTTCCTCTTTATAATATTAAGTATAGATAAATATGTATAAATATTTATAAGAAACAAGAATAAACTGCACCTATGCCGCGTCCTCGTACGAGTATAATAATAATAAGCTGATTTTAACAGTTTAATGGAAAAATTAAATATTTCGCTCTGCAAAGCTGATGGGGAAAGTTTTAACGTTTAATTTCACCAACTTTAGAACGTTAACTACGCGACTACGCGTTTGCACTAAACAAGTTGTGGATAATACACTTTCATACGAACCCCGTATCTGATGAAGAAGTTTCTTTACTGTTCTGTTTTATCCTTGTTATACGCGTGTAGGTTGTAAGACACACCCTCTAATCTCGTTATACTTACGTACCTATAATGTCAGTCCCATTTCGTATGCGTTACATACAGCTGTAGTATAGCTGGAATATAAAACTTACAGGTACGTCCACTTACTTATTTTAAAGAACAATACGATTAATAAAACTTGTAATTTATTTCTAAAATTAGGGCCTAGAGATTGGACATAGAAAGAGTTTGTACTGTTAATGCCTACACCGGCATATAATTTTCAGTTTAAGCAATCCATCCCACCTTAGAACGCGATAATATTTTAGAAAGTGTTATAATTACGCCCGTTGCTCTAGCTCAATTAAATTTACCGGGTAACTGTTATTTAGGATCATTCCCTACTATATTTACATAATTATTCTCTCAGCGCCTACGCCAATGGGGTAAGAAATGACGAGAGTGAAATTCTAAGTGAATTGTCCCCTAAAAGGATACCTCTCTTACTTTCATTCGTCTTTTCCTTTATATTATTGTTGTTTTATTCGTTGAAAAATCTTAGACAATTAAGTGCAAAATATTGTTAAGATTAGCTTTTGTTTATTAAAAACTTTACAAGAAATCATTAAAATATACACTTAACAGAAATACAATTTAAAACCTATAAAAAAACAATATAATATAGACATAATAGATACTAACTGATATACAATTCGACATCCAAAATAGATAAAATAGATTAGAAACTAAGTGATAATCTTAAAGTTAACTTACAGGTTAGAACTGTATTCTTACTAACACAGTCGTGAAGATTGTATCATTTTCCTAACCTACGAGTACGAGTACATACAGGTAGCAATAATTTGAAGCATCTAGAAAATCGTCTACCATTTTCGATCATAGTTTGGGAAAGTTTTAGAACATAATCACTCATTCCTTGCTGCACTCCAATACTCACGGGTAGTATTACTTTGGAGTGTTCGTTTGGTTCAGCACTCTTACACACAGACGCTAAATTTTCGTAATAAAATTCCTAAGAATTGCTAACAATTTAGTAGTGACTTATTCGTTAAACCGTGTTCACGTAGTCAGATTTAGGTAGGTACATCTGTCAATCAATTTAAAGAGCTAAGCTAAGTAACGAGAGACACTAATGACACCATGAGTCGAAATGCAACCTTTGAGGGAGTTTTGGGTGTGACAAGAATCCCACTTAACTTGGTATGTTCCCAATATCTGGGTGTCTTTAGGTTATATAAAAAGTAAGTAACCAATTTAAATTAATATAAATTTAAAATTAAATTTAATTAAAATTATTTAAATTTAAAATAATTAATAAATCAGACTGCCGTAAAGCATCTTTTCTTTGTCTTAATTATATGTAGGTATATAATTATGCTAAAGGTTTAGCTTTCTCAAACATATCACACCCGAGAGGATAGTGATTTCGAGGGGTGCTTGACGGAGGGTTAAATGTGATCCTCAAGGGACGAACCGTACGATATTCTTAGGTTCCGTTGCCATGAGATCAACGGTCATTAGTAATTTACTATCTAGGGAGCTACTGATGCTAACGCACTACACAAATACCAAATATAAACACGTATAACTAGACACTGATTTTATTTTGTAATAACCATCCGTTTGTCATCTCTGCAGCAGTTTAAGGTCACTACAGTCTTTTTCTATCATTGAAGTGGCAGAATACCAAATTTTGTAGCGAATTAAATTTTGAGAGCGGCATCGGCGATGTTGCTTTCAAGGAAGAATTGATTTATTGAAATATAATCTTATATCCTGTGTGTACGACTCCGAAATTGAATACCTGAAGCGCTACTTGTTTCGACTGCAACAACTTTCCCCGCCTTGTACATAACTCAATCTGTTTCTTCGGAGTGAATTTTCATTTAATATGAGTCGAATTAAGTAAGTTTCAAGATGCGGTTGGAAGTCTTTTCGAGGCTTTTCGAGGATTATAGTTATACTCTATTTCTTATAGTATAAATGTAATTCTTTTTGGTTTTCCATAGTTTATTGAAACCATTTTGGTTTTCCAAAGTTGCCTATTTAATTTGCTATTTTCTGCAGAAGAAACCATAAACAGTATACATAACATCAATATTTGAAAATAGATGACGCAGCAATTTTTGAGACCTGAAGTTGAAGTTAGTCCGTTTCGGAAAACGTTTAGTAAATAATAATAATTAGTAACCACTTCTTAAATTAATTTTTACGAAAAACCTCTAAACATTAAAAACAAATTAAAACAATATAAAGGGTAGCAAAGTTTTGTTTGCTCATTAAATATTTTTTCGCATTTGGAATTGTATAGTCCTATCGTTACTTATGATAAAAAGACTCAAACTTCTTTATTTAAACTTGCTTCCTTAGACATCTTATTTTCCTGTAATCGAAAAGCAGTTTAGAAATTGTCCAAGTAAAACTTTAGGTCTCGAAAATACTTTTAGTATCTGTTTCTCTTTAAACGTAAGACCGGTATTGACTGGCTTATCTTTTCGCTTGGAATTTCTTTAAAATTCCCTCTTGCCGGAAATCCGAGCCGATACGCCGTTCGTCGTTTCAAATTGACCGGACTTACCTAACTTTAACCTCACTGATATAAATATGTCTCTGAGAAACGTATACTTTGTCTTTTAACTGAACTAAAATGAACACCACTTTATTAACAATATTTTTAATTTTTTTTAAGTTACAGTTTCACATTAATCAAATACTAAATATCAAGTTAATAAAAACAAATTTTTGAAAACTTTGCCATAATTTTCTTTTACGTCAATACATCGAAACCTCGATCGTGGTGCGTTGATACATCTACTAATAATATCAACTACCCAGATAATTAAACTTATAATGTTAACACCTTAGATAGAACTTTAGGTCTAAAAGTGGTCATTATTATGCTTGACTTAACAATTATTATTGTTCTTGATTCATTCATTACTAAAAGATAACTTGAAGACATGCTTGGAAGAAAACACAGGAACATCTATCGGTTCAGCGTACAACAAACATTAAAGAGTATCAATATCTGCAATATTATTCCTATATTATCCGGAGTATTATATCCCAAATCTCTTGTTCAAAGGAAGATAAGAGAGGCAACTCTCCGTTCTGTATCTAATCAAAATATAAACCAAAATAAACATTAGTGATTATTTTGTAAATGGGTATATACCTTCCGGGGATTCCCCGGATTATTTACATCGTTATACAAGCCTTTATTTTTAAACGTTCGACGGTATCGACTTGCTAATCTAGTCTTCAGATATTCACCCTAAAAGCCTCGCCCGACGGATATCCGAACCGATAGGGAGACTCGTTGGGTTAAAATGTTAAATCCACAGGACATTCTATTTACTTTTCGTTATAAGTCAGTAAGTAAGCTACAGAAGATTTTAGCAACAAGTTGATTAAAAATAATTTGAATTGATTTAGGTCTACATTACATTGCCACACCTATAGGTACGTGATTTTTAATTTCGAATTAAAGATATATTCTTAGAATTTAATACAAATCTTTATCTTGAATTGTTTGTTTAACGAAACGAAAAATGAAAATCTAAGGACTCTACTTAGATAGGATTTAGTATAAGTAGCCTTTTTGTGAGAAAACTCTATTTTTATCTTTATAAGAAATAGACAGTCGTTAAGAGTGGAACTTTTTAAATTTAATTATAAATGAGATTGTGCTGCATAAAAAGAACATTTTAATTTAAACTAAAAATATCTAATAATCTAAAGACTGGTGTAAATCGTGCACTTTGGTTAAATGTCTCTATAACATCCTTGTGAACCCATTATTTGCACAAATAAATACCTA
This sequence comes from Noctuana lactifera, assembly GCA_018231305.1. NCBI lineage: Eukaryota > Metazoa > Arthropoda > Insecta > Lepidoptera > Hesperiidae > Noctuana > Noctuana lactifera. The sequence goes on along the minus strand of DWAV01002059.1, from coordinate 6,262 downwards.
CATTTTATTTCATTTAAAAAAAATTGTTGCCTAATAACTAAACATCACCATTTTGACCGTTGCCTGATGCGAGATATGCGCTTCCGAGAATGCTCATATTTCGTCCTATTGTCTTCGCTAATTAAGTGTTTTATAACTAATAGAGTCTATTTAAATTTTATCCACTGTTTCTGCGCCGTATCCGTATTATTTCAGCATTTGAGACGTTTAAATCAGATCTTATTTCAGTACTACCCGCTGCCTGCCGTTATTGTTTGTGCCGAAACTCATCTGATAGTAATCCGAGAACCTCGTTCGGGCGGAATAACTGCTAAATTAGAGAAGGGTTTCAATCCATTATCTATTAAGACCCTTCTAATATATCTATTTAAACGGGGATTCAAATACGTGTATTGGAATGTTTCAGCTAATTTTAGGTATGTAAAGGGCAACTTAATTAAAATTATGATACAGTACAAAGATGTACCTAAAGGAAGTTTAAGTTTAAGGTACTTTATAACATAAAACTTTAAATTAGTAGATTTATTTTTATTTTCTTCAAAGGCAATATTTAAATTGGAAATAATTGTTGGTCTGTTAATTTCAAGAAATAGGGATTTTTGCGAAATATAAAAATGAGTCAGAAATAATACCACCGGCTTTCTTTTCATTAGGTGTCGTTAAGTATATTTGAATTGCAATAATAGCTTTTCAAGTGTTACTACCTCTACCTTTAGAAAAAAATTGCCTTTAAACATTTGCTTTGAGGATGCCGGAGCAACTTTAATGGAGGCGACTATCTCAGTTACGACCTCAAATACTACCTCTCTCTTATTTGAGGTTGGACGTGGCCCACGTCACGTGGGACACTACAGATACAATAACCACGGTTAAAAGGTGGATTATACTTTACATGTAACGTACTGTGGCTGTTAATATTTACACCACTGCGTTCGTTATAAAAACTGCGAAAGAACTTAATCCACTTGCCAACGGATAACCGGATGAAATCTGTTTGTTTGAACCTGTTATGAATTCAGAATATTAAGTTTGTAATGGAACCGCTTGTTATTTTGTTTCAAAGCTGCAAAATCAAACCATTATTGGTACTTTAATATATTAATTTTGCACATAGTAGAATATAATAGATAATTATATTATATACATAGTAGTATTAGCTGATCCGGCTTATTAGTTGATTTTATAGGCTTGAAGTACTGAAGTCACAGTCTAATCTAGGTTGGAGTGTCGTAAATTGTATATGAATTTAGCCAATCATCCGCTTTGTATGAATATACCTACTGAGACTTTGAGGAATGCGACCTATTACGCGATGACCTCGCGATGATCCCAATCAGATAAGTATAAGGCGTTTAAGGCTTATCTATACTAATATATAAAGCTGAAGAGTTTGTTTGTTTGTTTGTGTGAACGCGCTAATCTCAGGAACTACTGGATCGATTTGAAAAATTCTTTTTGTATACGATAGCTACATTCATGAGGAAGGTTCATGAGGAGGCTATCAAGCATTACGTTACTATTCTTAATGCGGATGAAACCGCGTGGCACGGCTAGTATATTATATATTGGATTAATATATTTAGATGAATTATAGCTAACAGCACGCTTGCGTAAATTAACCAACAAGAGAATCTGAATCAATATCAGTTCATCCCTTTAGGAGCTGTAAGCTATCCGGCCAGCGATTGACACACATACTTGCATAAACACGTCAAACTTATAAAATGCACGTAAATATAAACCTTAGACCTCCAGACTCAGATTTTACTTCTTTTATCTAGTCAAAGAGCATATTATAGCATCTTAAAACAAACAAATTGAATACATCTAGGTAATTAATGGATGCAAAAGACTCTATTAGGTGGAGCCCGTTAGCGAACTCGCTTTAACTCAAACCGCGCCGCTTCATAATGAGACACCGGAGTTTACTTGACTAATTAATGTACCAGGAGTGCATCTCGCTGAGGTGGTACATTTCTGAGTAAATTTACGTCATTAAACAAGATCAAGATGTATTTATATTTAAACTGAAAGAAAACGGTTATGCAGTAACTGATAAGCGATGATTCCGTTTACTATGATTCAGAATTATGCTCCATTTGGAACTGTTGATACATTTTCCACTTAAAAAAACATAATTGCTATTTGTATATAAGCTGTAAATACATATTTTTTATATTAATGACCTCACCGATATTCAACATATTTACGGAATAGGTATAAGTTATTTTATACGCATTCTCGTGCAACAAAACTTACTATCTAATCTGTGCTTATACTTCATCCATTCAAATTCAACTGTCCTTTCCGAGACAGAAATGTCCGAAATGACAGAAATGTAGGTATCAAAATTACTTACAAATAGAACGTGTAGGCGGTAGCAATTCACGGAATTTTGGAGCTCTTTTAAAATAATATCACAGTAAATAACCAAACTCTGGCAACCGACGTAAACAGCTGATGATCACGTTCCTTTGTGTACTCGTTTGTGAGATAATTGATGTTCAAGTTGTAACGAAATTGCTGAAATAATAAACTGGCAGTCGGAGTGAGATAATAATATGGAGAGACAAGTAATAGTACCTAAATGCTTTAGAGTCTCTTGTTATCTATGTAGTGATGATTAAGTAGTCTAATTCCAATCTCAAATTGTACTGTATTCTTTGTTTTAAATCATATAGTAGCAAACGAAACGGTTTGTTCTCACTGCAACGTGGCCCACCCCATGCAACCCATTGAAATTCACGTCCAACCTCAAATAGGTTAAAAGTTCTATCTGAAGTCGTAAGTAGTTCTGTTGCTACTCGTTAGGACTGAGACGATCGCGTTAAATTCTCTACCAATCCGCATTGGAGCAGCGTGGTGGAGTATGCTCCAGGCCTTCTTCGGTTGTGGGGAGAGACCCATGCCTAGCAGTGGAACATAAAATGGGTTGAAGGGCAGCCTTCAAGCATACAGCACACCTAGAGTATGTTGTTTATAGGACGGTATATATAAACTGGCATAATAATAACTACGCAGCACGAAAGTACATATAAAATGTGCCACTAGCGGTCACACATCCGAGTACCGACTGCGCCCGACTTTTCTTATCTTAGTATCGCTTGCGATTTACACTTCCAGCGGGGCTATTGCACGCTTACTTAGAAAAATGTTTAATATAAGTTTTGATTAAATATTATAGAATAGATACAGGCGTAAGAAATTTAGAAAAAGATAAATTTATAGTAGGTATATAAAAATTACTTACTTTAACGAGAGGTATATACTAATTTATTATTAACTACGTCTTTATTCTTTTATATTACCTTAAAGATAGTAATATGGACAAAGTCTTAGTCAAAGTGTTACCTATACATCTCGTATCTCTCTCTCTTGTCTCTTGAATGAAAGGATGTTTGCGTTCTTTGAACTTTGCAAAATTTATAAATTATTAATACCCCTTCTCAATCTCCTGTACTCACATAATATTCCATTTAGAGTAAAATGCTCAAAGAACTTCTTAATCCACTTTTCCCCTTTATATTAAACCGGTGTTAACTGTATTTAGTTGAATTTGTTTAATCTTGGAGTGATGAGCTCTGCCGGTTTGGAATTATGAGAAAAGTTTAGCGCTGCAATCTACGCGCGTTTTCAATTAGTTTTATTATTATTGTTTATTTTTAACTAACTATTTTTTTTTTATAGAACTTAATTTAACATTCTACTTTGTTAGTTGTTTAATGTCTAGAACTAGATTAAGAATACAAGATTAATTTACAGTATTCGTTTTGTCAAACGAAAATAAATTTAAATGCGCAACCTTTTCCATGCCTACAACCCCTTGTATATTAACATAATTATTCTCACTGTACAACCTTGGGGTAAGAAATGGCGAGAGTGAAATTCTAAGTAACAGTTCTCTCTTTTGATGACCGTATTATTTATAAGGTGCCTCTTTCACTTTATGTTGATTTAATTTTTATGTTTTATGTCACGGTTTTCACCCTTAAAAATAGAAGGAAGGGCGCTTCATCCAACGACAATCGTCCCTACACGTCATAATTCTATGCGTTTTCTTTCATTTTAGATTCGAATCAGGTTTTACCGTTTTATTTTCTGATTGATTCGTTAAAATAAATTAGACGCTTTCCAAATCGAGTTTTTTGTTGTCTGGTGCTTTTTACTACACAATTTCCATTACCATTACCACCCGTTAGTGGGTCAGTGATTCCCATTCTCAAAAGGTCGGGAGTAGGTACCTACTTACGATTAAACGTTCTATAAAATGATCTATAAAGAAATAAATGTCTTTTTTATATTGGGTCTCTGAAAGTACTGTACCTATTGAATTTGTGTTTACGTCGCTTTATGTTTCATTTGAGGTCGTGGTTCGCTGTCTGGCACTTTTATTGTTATGTCAACGGGATATTTATGTGTACTTAACAAATTTAAGTGCTTATTAGAGGTCTCCGGCGCAGTTAACTGTTTTAGGGCTGTATAAAAAGTTTCTTGTAGGTTAATGGTTTACTTGGTTTATCAGTAGGTTTAGTCATACCTTTAGTCACTGTTTGAAATTTTATAGAAGTATTCAACAGTTATTTCCTATACCCTAATTGTTCATAATCTCTTGTAAGTAATTCTAAAAAGACTCAAGAAAAAAATAAAAAATATGAAAAATAAAAAATAATTCATTCTTAAAGTACTGCAGAGTACTTTTAGCCATTTTGAAGAAAGGCAGCAAAGTGCTTTCTGCTTTATTTACGTTATCTTTCCGAATAATTTCCTTTGACCTTTTCAATATTCCTTTTTATTTACGTAGTGAATTGAAAGTGCCTGAAAGTAGGTACGCAGGTTGCCGCTAACGGAACCCATAGAAAATAAGTCAATTTTTATCTTGGATCGGTCCCTTTGATATTATGTTACTGTATCATGCAGCATCGCTATTTATTATTGCTTTCAAGTCAATTTCCTTGTTTACCTTATTAAACAGAGTCAAATAGGTATATTTACTTGCTATGTTTTTTAATTCTTAGAAGTTATTTATTTTGATCTTAATACATCCGTAAATAAATTAGATTCCACGGTTAGTGATAATGCTATACTTCGTTAAAATGACGTAGGTACCAACTCTTATTTACTGCACGTCTAGCCTTAGATAGCTTTCACATTTTGTTCCTACTTTAATTAATATAGAAATTCTACATTTTGTTCGAAATTCTTGTTTAAAAGAACCTTAGTTTCAAAGTACGTAATAATAGGGGTTCGGTTTAAAGTGTATTATCGAACACCCCACACTTATTTAGTGTTCGCGCGCTTGTGCTCGCTGCAGGCTTTGAAAGTTCTCACTTGTTTACCGACAGAACTTTTCGCGATGAACTTTGCTAAATGAAATGAAAGATGCTCATTCATTCCTTACATACTAAAAGCGTTTTTATGTTCACCATAGCTAGCTGCGATTTAAGGAAAATTAATATTTGTGATGTTTTATTGTATATTTTTTTATGTTTTAATTCTAAGTTTAGATATTTTTCAAATATTTTTTGATGAAATATTAATTTGAATTAATGTACAAAATTAATGTCCGCTAAACGGATGAATAATATATGACTATTCGTCCAAATACTGTTGAGTTTATATCAGTGCTAATCCCTTATTTTCTTATTATTATCTTAAAGAATATATATATAAGAAACGTTATATACTCGTAATGGAAATACAGCTATAGTATTCATGTGTCGTAAGTCTTGTATCACCATAGGGTGAAACTGGGTTTCATAGAACATTAGAAGCGCCATGCAACCGTTAACGACAATACGCGACAATTTTGTTTCAATTGACATTGTTTCCAAACCCGTTATTGCGGTGCTTCGTTCCTCGAAAACTCGTAAACGAAACGTTTACTTCACTTTATACTTCCAATAACGCTGCAAGTTAAACATTTGATAGGAAAGTACACTGTAGTAGGTGCCCCATTACAGTTCTGCAGTGTAAAGATGTAGTTGAAATCTACTGCAGTGCATAAGTGGAAGTTCTGAAGACATTTCCATTCACACAACAGCTCTATACAATAGGTACAGAGTAGTTTTAGGTTCTACGGATGAACTTTGAACTGGGTGGTCTAGGTGCTTCTTTTTTGATATTCAGAGATAATAAAATATGACGAGTACATTGATGGTCACCTCAATCAACATAGTAAAAGTATATTCTTCTTCAGCCCAAAGCCACCCAATGCTGAGTGTAGGCATCCTGCATAGCTCGCCAACCATCTCGGTCCTGTGCT
>DWAV01002058.1:0-11901 GCA_018231305.1 Noctuana lactifera | reverse complement strand
AGATTCCCGCTCGTTTCACATCAAACAAAAGGCTGTAGGAGTTCAAACAAAACAAATCAGGCTTAGGTCATACACTATAGACAATTGAAAGGAAGGGACGTAATGCCGTATTAGGACGCAGTGAAGCATAAGGAATGAAGGCGGCAGTGTCCGAATGTGTGAGTAAACGTCACTCGAGCGAGGTCAGAGTCGCACGGAGCAAACGAATGTATATCATTATACATAATAATTACGTATAAGTACTGTGAATGTGTGAATGTAAAAAACAAAGGGCCTTGAGTTATGGCGGTAGCTTCTCAAGTGTTTACTGACATTACGTCCGTCCATTTTAAATGTCTATGTCATACACACTAACAAAATTACAGTTTATGTGTTAAATTTTGATTTAAATAATTTTAGCGTTAAATTTACAAAAATTTTATTTACGGGGTCACAAAATTAGGTGTTACACCTGGTCTACTACCAATATCCAGCTTTGAGTTGCTATTTCAAAAAGTTACCTAACATGTTACATGAAAAATTAACTGCCAACAACTGTAAATATGAATAGACCTCAAATTTAAATACTTATTACTAAATTATCATGACGTCATAACATCACACTTCATAAAAACGTGACAAGTTGCTCAGACTGAGTTGCTAGTACTTAGTGGTTCGGAAATTTCGTTCAAAGTTTCACCTAGTAAGCTCCCGACTGTTTAAAGTAAACTACAATAAATTTAGGTATAATTGAATCTTACCTGTAAGTCTAACCGAGATATAAAAAATCTTTATTGTCTTCGAATTAAATCGAACTCGACATCTAGCACATGTATATTTGAATAGGGGCCTACCTACCTAAAGTCCTGATTCCGTAACATGCCACGATGTGCTGAGAGATTCTAAGAAGTGATCTAGTGTCTAATTTAATTTAACTTTACACAAACTCCACACATTCTATTACAATCCATTTATAAACTGATTTATTCATTTAGTTAAATGCGTTTTCGTTTGGCGCCTACGACTTGTCTTATCTATAATTCGCGTTACGAAAAAAAATGTTTCTGAAAATGTTGTTGAAAAAAAAACCTTCAAAGTTTTGAAGTCGTTTTAAAACACTGATTGCATTTACGTTATTAACTCACACACGATACGTCCCGATCTTTAAATTTAAAGCTCAAAATATAATGAATTGATATTCGTCTATGCTCCCGGATTCTTGTGCTAATTTAGCGGATATGATAATGGAATTAATTCGTTCAACAAATTAACGTTCGTTTTAACTCGTTAAACTAAGGAATGCTGATTTCCCCAGGCTCGCTTTACTATTAAGGGACTATGCACACGTTAGTGACAACTTGATTGAACTTGAAAATTCGTATGTCAAAATATTAGTGCATTTGTTGAAGAAATATCACCTTATAATAAAATCCACGTCACTTTTAAAAGCAATGCTGTACTGTAGTTGTTAAGCACATGATAGAGGTGTGGTGCGTGTGCGAACCGGGGCCAACATAACTGTAATGGACACATCAATAAATAGGACATGTTCCACATAATCCCTGTTTCGTGTTGTCCTTAGTCACTAAATAAATATGTATTAGATACTATTTCGTGTGCGCCACTCGAGTTATTACGAAATATTACGTAACACATTACTGGAAAACTTTCTGGAACACATTAATTTAAATTGTATATTTTAACTTAGTACAATATTTAAATATTCATTTTAATTTATCAGTTTTAGTATACATAATTATAAGTCGTATATAAAATATTTTAGATGCTTACCATAATATTCACTATATTATATTATTTAAATTTTGTTTGCGTCTACTTAACTAGTTGGTGTTCGTTAGAATATGTTTTGTTTATATATTACCTATGTATCTTAATTATAAATTCCGCACCGCATGTGGCTACCTTAAACGAACTGTCATAGTCTATTTTATTTATAAGTTACTTACTGAAATAAGTGTGAAATAAGCAAAATCTGTAACTACGGTTTGGAATTTTCGATGTAATAAAAATCACAGTTAACTGGTAAACCCGATTAGCAGCCCAATTTAAAAAAGGTGAATTAGAAAATAGAATTTCTTATAAAATAGGCAGCCACACGCTAGTGCCGTTAGGAAGAACTACTTAAATATAACTAGGCTTTTACTTAATACGCATATTTGCACATTAAGTAATTGTTAGTGACTGGTGCACTTTTAATGCCTTAATTAATAACATTAATGAATAAATACTGTAATTGTGCGGATCTCCAATCGATATTTCTGTTAAAGGGGAAGTTATATTTTATGACGCAACCACCAATAAGGTGTGTTTGATAGTTGAATGCTTTAGGAATATATTTGCGGTTTGTTAAGATTAGTTTGATCCTAAATGTGGATGGTACATTTATAAAAAGGTTATAAATACAGTTGTCTAAATGTATAACTAATTAAAATAGGTAATACTTCTAAGGAGTCGAGTATCTAAGTACCTATTAGGTAATTGTCTAGCCAATATTTCTGCTCATGTCACCTCGGGAAGGTGTCAGTAATCTCACGATGCGAATCTTGATTCCTAACTGCACTCAGATCTTCACAAAGAGGAAAAACCATCATTAATTTTTCAGTCCATTTCCTGTCTCGCTCTCGCTAACCTTGCTCATAACGCTCGTCAGAGAGATTGGTTTCTTCGCAATATCACGTACTCCTGTTGAAATGGTTCAGGTTCTGGATCAGCGTTAGGGGATTTCTAGACATCCTGGGAAGGCGGTGATGTGGAAGCTTCTAAAGCCAGCCGGCGGAGTGGTGTGGCGCGTGTCCGTGCAGTGGCGTGACTCCAGCTAAGCGCGCCAGAGCCGTGCAGCGACTGCAAGCGCCGCCTGCTCCCGTCCCCGCGACGCCCGCCCCCGCCACACTGCCCGCGCTACCGCCGCCCGCCCCGCGAATCTCCCGCGCCTCCCCACCCGCGCTCTCCGTGCTACGAGTTTCTGAAACCCGCGTTGATGTCGCATCGTACCCGCAATGACCGCACTCCTGCAGATTTAAACAACACTATCAGTTATGTTGCTTTTTTGCAACATTTTGGTCCTTCGAGCCAGATTTCAGTCAATGACCTATAATTCTATAAGAGTTTTCGGTGCAGACAACTGTTGTCTTCTTTTTTTCTTTCCATTGTAAAAATGTATAGTTGAGTAGTGAATTTACGTACAGTTGTCTTCGTTTACAGTTTATACGAGTATCAACAAATGGCAAAGAGTTACACAAAAGATTTACTGACGCATAAACACAATAAACGTCATGAATAAGCTGCGATAAGTGAAGGTAAATAACTAAATACGTGAATAGGCACCTTGTGCGCATCGTCGTCTAGGCTGGCGAGCAGCGGTTCCCTGCTGCCGCCCTTGCCGGCCACGCTCTCGGCAGTGGTGGAGGGCGAGAGGGCGGGCGGCGCGTGTGGCGCCCGGGGCGGGCGCGGCGGTGGGGCAGGCGGGGCGCGCGCTGGCACCGAGCTGGCGCGCTGCAGGGCCTCCGCCGCGGCCGCCGCGCCCCGGCTCTCGGCCGCGCGCCGCGAGTCGGAGAACTTCTTGCGCTTGCCCTTGAGCACGGCCAGCGCCGCCAGCTGGTGCAGCCGCCCGCTGCGCCCGCTGCCCGCATTGCGCTCTGGGCTGCGCTGCGAGTCGCTGCCCGACTCCGACCGCTCGCTGCCACTACACACATTACATTTTAACTTATTGTACACATATATTATGTGATAACTATATTGTGACTAGTGTCAGTTAATCATATGTTTTTTTGGTTCAAATTAATCATTTCATGTCATTTTAAAATTTTATGCAGTAAAAAATCCAATCGTAAATTAATGACATGACGAGTACCTCGGCGAGGGTCTGGCGTGGTCGCACACGGAGTCCTCGGAGCGCGAGCGGCCGATGAGCCGCGAGACGCGCGCCGCGCGGGCCGCCTCGATGATGGTGCCCCAGCGGCGCTTGTGCGAAGAGGGCTTGCGTCGCCCCCCGCCCCCGCCGCCGCCGCCCCCGCCGGCGTCCGAGAGGCTGGACTGGCTGGTGCGCAGGCGGCCGCCCAGCAGAGCTGACAGCGACGCGTGGTGGCCGCCGTGGCCGCCGCCGTGCTCGTGGTGCAGCGACGCCAGGAACTCGTCCACAGGTGCTAGCGGCCCGCCCGGCGCTATGTTGAACCCCTTCATCAGGCGCCGCTCCTTCTGACGGTTCTTCTTACCACCCCCGCCGCCTGCGACATCCACATAGGGACACCATTTTGAGAAATGCCATAAAATGACACCATGAGGAAGGATATTTTGAGAAAAAGACATAATGGACCCAACATTTTTTGTTCAGTTTGTTTAACACTATTTTAAGATGAGAAGCATAAGGCATTCAACCATTTCCTTATCATATTCCCCTTTTATTTTTAGCCGATGTGAGTGTGTCGCTGCGTAAGAGGGCCTGGCCGTCGGTTAACAAGAGCATAAAGGCATACCAGGCGCACCGGCGTTGGCGGTGGAGGTGTTCATGCCGGAGTTGCGCAGGATCTCCACCAGCTCGCAACGGAAGGCGCTGACGTCCTGCTTGATCTCGTTGACGTCGTCCTCCGTGACGCCGCCGCACTCCGCGCGCCGCTGCTGCACCGTCACGTAGCGCCGCACCAGGTTGCGCATTATCGCCTTAACACACAGTGGTTTATTCCTCACTAGCTGACCCGCCGAACTTCAAACCGCGTCAAAATCAGTAAATTGTACACATAAATCTTCCTCTTGACAACTCTTTATTTACGAGTATTGTTAAAAACTGCATTAAATCCGTTATGTAGTTTAAAAGATCTAACCAAACAGGCAGCTGAAGCGACTTTATTGTGTAAAGATAAATAATTATTTTATAGCCCTGATCGCTCTTCTGTTAACTGTTCGACGTCCCAATATTTGTCTCTAAAGACAATATGACGGAAAAAGTACCAGCTACGGAGCTTTCCCAATATAAAGGAAAACAAGATTCCTAATATACTTAGTAGGTAATGTAGGTATATCGTGATTTAACACATCACATTTATCATGTAAATAAATAAGCTAAAATTATTATTCTGAAACTCTCCAATCGTCAAACTTGTAATTGGTCCTTCGAACCGGATTTATCATTTTAATGTAAGTAATAATAGTTCGGTAACCTAACTAAATCATAATGAACTCTAGACACCATCAAAAGGAAGGTTAAATAAATATGAGAGATGCATTAAAGATACGCCATCTTCGTCGCTCGTTACAACTTATAATTACAAAGATAATAAATAAAACAGTAACTGTACCTGGTAGCGGAAGTCGCGCTCGTTAGCTTGCTTCGCTTTTCTCTGCAAATTAAAATTGATTTTATTAGTCTGTGTGATGTGCGGACATAAAAGCGTCGTAAAATACTTTTATACAGCAATTAAGACGTAAGTATATAAAAATTAGAACTAATAAAATAAAAGTACAAACGGTGGCGCCGGCGTGCCGTGCAAGTGTTTATTCTGACGTTCTGCTTCAAAAGTAAGCCCCAGACTTTAGTAGGTCGTTTGTATTTTAAACATATTGAATTTGAAGAATAAATGGAAAAAATTTAAAAGTGCACTTTTCAGTAATTACTATGTTACACCAATGCACATAAAATAATTTATCCTCCTGTTTTGTATCTTCACACTGACGGTACAAGAGGTTAGCGTTTTAAGCGCGTCAACAGACCCTGATAGTGCGCATGTGCTCGCGCTTGGCGCGCGTGTGTCCGCAGAGGCGGCGCTGCAGCCAGCGCCACGCGTACAGCGCGGACTTGGGCGACGGAATCACGTTGAACGGCGGCGGCACCGTCCCGCCCTCCTCGAAGTAGCTGATCCACAGCTTGCTGCGCGCAAACTTCCACTCCACGTCCGCGCGCTCCTGCAATACATGAGCACATCACCCTTTACACACTCAACTACTCAGTAGCGGACTAACCTTAAGGCGAACTAGACTAGGCTTTGGGGCGCGAGATATTGGACCAGCTACGTATAATAGCAAAGAAGATTAGTGGCCTTGTGACCTGTTTGGTATTTATCAGTAATTTTGGTTTTTCAACTGTTGACACGTAAAACTTTCGTTCGGTTCCTTTAATATACTTAAAATTTACAAGATATAGGGGACGTCCTTTACCGGCATCTGCCTCCAATTTAAAAAGCAATGGAAAAAATATAACAAATCAAAACTTACAAATATAAGCTGATACGAATGATTCATCATGGCGATAAGTAGATTGAGGAGCACGATGACATTGATCACGTCATACGTCCCGAACATCAGCATGCCCCAGAAGCGCGTGAAGATCTTGATGCCGTCCAGCTCGAAGGAATCCAGGTCCACTAAGCCGAACGCCGCCCAAAACAATGTCTGCATCGTCTCGAACAAGCTGTAACAAGTCAGACGAATACTTCATCACTGTTAAAGATATGACTTCCATCCCGTTTCCGGTAGAAATGAGGGTGTCCTTGGGTTGCAGTGACCATCTAGCACCAGTTGGCATACATGCTTGTATATTACTCATTTAAGATAAAAGAAATCTGAACTGACTTTGCGAATCGGCGCCACACGATGCAGGCATCGGGATCGACGATGGTGCTGTTGGCGTTGGCCAGCGACGTGTCGGTCGTGGTGCAGCGCTTCTTCTCCATGTCCGCGTAGTACCACAGCAGCTGGTTTAGACCTGGAATGGTATGGAATATCGAATAACAGTTGCCTGAGAGCCTTATATTAAAATTCCTTGAGTCGTGGTGGCTATGGAGGGACACGAAAAAAATACTACCACGAGGATTGAAACAAAAGTGAAGTCCGGATAGTTTGATGATTTATGATTTAAAGGTTAGATTATCAAAGTTAATACTAACAGAACTAAATAAATTAAACTTACCACACGAAAAAGCGAAGATGACCAAGATGTCGAGCACAAAAAATTTAAGGATGTCAAGCACCATACGACTGAGAGAAACTTGGAGTGGGCCAAGGTGCGGGTTGACGCTGAAGATGTACACTAGCTTGAGGCTGCTGAAGATGTTGGCAGCGGAGAAGAGCCCCTCCGACAACAGCATAGGATCCCACGCGTCCCATTTCTCGCGCGGCTGGTTCCACTGCAGACCCAGGGACTTCTCGCGCGCTACCTGTAAACGACCGTAATTATAGAGATTTATCGGTGAAAATAGAGGTGCGTACGGGGATCGAACCACCACCAGAACGGTAGATAAGAAAAAAAGACGAAATTTCAACTATCAATGTCAATCATTGTTCAGTCTTCAGAACGCGGAAACAATTATGTAAAATAACTTCCAATCATAGTTTTATGTGTTCCCTGACATAATAATATAGTAAATTAAATGTGAACGTTAATTGTAGATTTTACTCTATGTTAACTGTATTATTGTTTTATGAGAAAGAACTTACTTGGAAATGTGAAACTACCCGCAGCGCGACAGTAGCGACGTACAGTGAGTTGGTGACGAAGTCGATCACATTCCACATGTCGTGGACGTACTCGCGCAAACCCATGTCCCACAGCTGTTTCACCTCACTCCAGATCAAACCTGCAACGCACACAATAACATAGACTTCTCTTATTGCATCGCATTGGGAGTTTCAAAGTCATGCTAACATCACGAAGTGAAGTTGTCACTGCGATATATGGTCATCAAAATCCATAAAGCCATAATACGGAAGCGAAGGTAGATGCCTACTTTCGGAAGTACATTTCTATAAAAAAAAACTAGCATCTACCAAAACGCGCTAAACCATGCAATGAGAAAGCTTTTAGACTAGCACCTATGAAGCGACGGCAGTGGGAGACAGTGTAGTGGTAATGTGTAGGGTGTTTAACATACCGCTGACCCAGGACAGGATGAGCCACTCGACGAGCGAGGGGGGCGCTCCGCGGCGCGACACCGGCACCGGGTCGGCACCGAACAGCCCGCCCGCCGCCGTCTCGATGCGCTGCGACGCCAGGATCAGCAGGACTGCGTACATATAATTATAAATACAACTTTAAGGATCACTTAGTTTTATTGTAACTAATGAGAGAGAGAGATAGAGAGAATAAGAGAATAAATAGTGAATAAGAACCTAAAATGTCAAGAAAATATTTAAAACCATAATTAATACTCACATAGGAACATAAAGTAACTGGCGGAGTGACACAAGAATTTGATGAAAGGCTTCCGTAGCGTGCGTCCAATGGAAGAGTGCGGTGCGGCGATGTACGCGAACGAGTAGAGCGGGAACATGACCCCGATGCGCACCATCTCCGCCGCCTGCAGCAGCATGTTCTTACTGCGAAACCCCGGCACGCTCTCGTACCAGATCGAAGCCAGCAGCTGCTGGACGTTTGGGTGGGCCACGAACTGAAATTAAGTTCTAGGTTAGATATACCTAATATTCTTCATTGAGTCGTCATTACGCTATCTTAGACAGACTGTTGTACTGCTGATAATCATAGCTACCTAAGGGCAAGAGCTAGAAAAGACTTTAGACTCTCTTCAATTGTTCATTTAAATTTCTAATGTATCTAATAAATATTGCTGATCACAGGCAAGAGCGACCATGTAGTTGCAGAAAGAATGGTTGCAAACAAGTGATAAAGGGAAAAATAAATAAAAATTACCTTCTTCTGCCGTAATTTGATAGCAAGTTTGAGACGCGATAACCGCATGCGCTCTGGGGCGCCAGGTTCAGCGAGAGGGGCTTGAGGCGAGCCAGTCTCGTGGTTGAGAAGCACTTGCAACTCGTGCGAAGTTCGCGTGTGGTCCAATAGTGCTGTGGCAAATTCTTGACACTGCGTTCGAAGTTCTTGATATTCAGTCTTAAATTCATGCTCGAGAGCGGATAGGCGGCGTAGTTCCCAGGATAGCTCGAAAGCTGTAAGGATTGGGTCCTTCGAAGAAAGAGCGATAAGTGAGGGAGAAGCCAGTGCGCGATAAGCGTTGATGCGAGAACGCGAATGGCGGAGGGAATCTTCGTGTCGTGAACGCACGCATTCGTCGCAGCCGCAGCGGACGTCGTGCGGCACAGGCAGCGCGGCGCCGCGGTCTAGCAACAGCTTTATTATTTCGTAGCTATCTCGATGCGCAGCCAGAATTAAAGGAGTGATGTCAGCAGTAAATGTCGCAGTTTCCGGTGGAAGAGCTTCCCAGCTCTGAAAATAAGAAAAAAAAAATTAATATCTTAGCAGCCGTCTTCGGCTTCCTGGTAAAATGCAATTAAAAAATATTACCGGAGATAAAGCAAGTTTAAGACGAAATAGAATCTTAACCTCAACCGCTCCGCACCGTGGTAGAGAACCGCAAATGAACAGAGCATTTTGTGTGTACTTTTAATTACGTTAATTATATCGATTAATATCGGTTCTTCGGTCTTCTCTTCCAGGTCTTCTCTTAGCCTTAAAAACTTAACATAAGTTTTAAGCTGTGGAATTAATAAAACACCTCGTGGTTTAAAACTTACATGCAGTTCGCCCGGTTTCCGCGTACTCTCTTCATGATCCAGCAAGGCTTCAACAGCTTCTACGAACTCTTCTGAGATGGCGTGCAGCAAAGCGTCCCTGGTCTCGACGCCGAACTCCAGAAGCAACTCGACCATTTCCAAGTTCTCGTTGTCGATGGCCATGAGGAGTGCGCTGCGGCCGAGCGGGTCGACACAGTCCACGTTGATGTGCCCGGTGTCGCGCGCGCGCTGCAGCACCCGCCGCGTGCCCGCCACGTCGCCGCGCTCCACGCCCAGCAGGAACTTCTTCTCCTCGAGCGAGAGGACCGCCATCTCCTGGTGCGGTCGCACCACATTCTCCTCCTCTGTCATCCCATGTATACTATGTCGCTACAGACAAACTACTATTACATTATTCGATTCACAAAACGCTTTTCAGCTGAACATTTTTCAAACTCAATTTCAAAGCTTTTTATTCATCATAAGGTACACGTATACACAGGATGAACGTCAAATAATACAACGGTACAACGGCTTTAGGTGCCGTTTTGGCTAAGGTGGCTTCGGTAAGGTATGGTATTTTGGGAGGAAACGATAAATGGTAAAATTTCTAAGTTTAGACATGACATGTATTATTTTATACCGGTTTGAAATATTTCTAAGTTTAGACATGACATGTATTATTTTATACCGGTTTGAAATCATTAAACGTTGCCAATCCAATATTTGATATGACCATCTCCCCCTGGGGCCTACATTACTTCAAATATGTATCGATTACTCGGAAATTTATTTCCGTCCAATGATATTGATGAGCCATTATAGAATGATGGATAGTGGAGAAAGTAGGATATTTAGCCATAGTGCTCTAACAAATAAAAGTGTAAAAAGATGACCAATAAATGCATAATTATTACGTTTAATCGTAATTACTTTACACGTTGTTGGTAATGTCGTGTAGAAATTGATTACTTATTGTACTCTTTAATTCTTGTTTTGATTATAAAGAATGTTAACTGCCAATGTTTCTATATACCTGATACCATTTGCCTGTTAGCAAAACCTTCTTTGTCATTCGTCATAAATCTGCAAATATCATTATCCGCATTTATCGTGAGATGATAGCCGATAAAACTGAAGTAGGTCAGCTGTTAATGGTAAAATGTCGCTGTCGAATGCGTCGAGGGCGGCCGATATGCTCATTATGCAAATGGGTCGTGCAGGGCGGGCGGCGTCGGCAGCCGCGGAGTTGCCCGCGCCTTGCGTTGCGAGACACCCTTTTCCCTTGCTGCCCTTTTGTGTTTCTGTTTCCCTCCACCCGAACGCGAGTGGCACTCCTGACATAGTGTAGTAATGTCATGTAAACAGTGGCTATTGAGCTGGAATGTTCAAGGACGTGAACGAGTAAATGCGGAGATGGAACACTTAATTAGAAACGTAAACAATAGTGAACAGTCGGCTGGTTACGCTACGCAATGTACAGCTGTTTAGATTATAGTTTTATTTATATTATGATCACATTTCGTGGCTTATATTTTTTATACTTTAACTGATTAGCAGTCATAAACGATTATTGATTCTTATGTTCCTCAGTTACTGTGTGGCTGAGTGTTTATTACTGTAAAGTAGAGCACATTGCATTTCTTTGTAGTGTAATGGAGGTGATCAGGATGAATGAACGGAATAGGGCGCCCGAGCGTAAACCCAGTGACGGGTGAGCGTACCTTGACCTTGTTGTCGGGCGGGCGCGGCTCGGGCGCCAGGAGCGCGCCCAGCTCCACGCGGCAGGTGGAGGGCCGCTGCGCATCGCCGCCTCCGCCAGCGCCGCTGCCGCCGGACATCTCTGAGCCGCCGCTCTCTGCGCACACAAACGGGCCGTGAGTGGCGGCCGCGACCGCGAGCGCAGCCGCCGCCGCGAGCGCACTTCGCAGACGGCGATCGGCGCATACGCCGATTCACCGCACTACTATGCGCCCGGATATATTTAGCGGAGGGCGGCCGGCCGTTCGAGACGGGGCGGACGCGAACACTCACCGGCGCCGTCGCCGCGCGCGCCATCCCGCGCCCGCTCCGTGAACTGAAAACAAAAGCGGACGAGTGAGCGTGAGCGAGGGTGCACGGCGAATGTCGTCACGTGGCACGCCGAGCGAGCGGTCAAGCCGCGAACGCACCTGCACGCGACGGACGCGGCGCGCGGCGATCTGCCGCGAGTGGCGCCGCAGCGCCTCCAGCGCGCTGTCAGGGCCGCCTCGCGCTCCTGCAAGCGCCAGTTCGAACTTCTTATAAAATTTATTACATCGTAAACTCCTTACGCTTCGGCATGCAATCCTCAGAACGAGCCGCCATCGTAAAAACGAAGTTTACATTCTGTTTTGCTTGGTAACGAGGCAGACGAACATGATACGGATATAATATTGTAGGAATAATGAACTAACCTAAATATTGATA
>DWAV01002057.1:0-11901 GCA_018231305.1 Noctuana lactifera | reverse complement strand
ATTGTAATAATATTTGATTTTACAAACTACAGTTTTATAGCCTTTTAAGACAAAGCGCAAGTATGTATAGAAAAATTATGTTGCTTCTATGTTTAATAATGTTTTCTATGCAGTTGCGTAAAAGTATGTTTTTAATACAAAATAAGAACGTTATTAATGAGTATAACATTTTAATTAGATAAATATCTACGTATAAAATCTGTAATTCATTATATTAATTATTGTGCCATCTAATTGGCATTATATTGTACTTAAAACTGAAACGCCAATTTTAATAATAGTCTATATTGAGCCGAATAGATTTGTCGGGTTAGGTGCATGTATATTATTGTAAATATACGAACGATTTTATCGATAAAAATATTCAGTAGGGCATTAACGAGGCACTAGTTAGATCAAATCCACCCTGAGTCAGAATAAAAATCATTAAAGAGTCTCGTTTTTTTTAAATTATTGCAGTTAGTCAATAGTATCAGCATATACTTAAGTAGGCAAGTGTAAAATATTCAAGCAAATTAATAAAAAAATATACAGCAATCGACTACTTACTTACTACTACTACTATGTATACATACCAGTACATACCTTATACTGAAATTGAAAGTAATTCGTAATTTTGTTTGAGTAATTTTAATAAATAGTTACTATTCAGGCAATTCCGAAAAATACATGTAAATTAATAAGTAACCTATACAAAATAATAATTATATGGATATAATAAAATGTTGCATAAAAATTGTAGGTATTAATTTTCTTCTTCCTTCATTTCTTGATTTAATCTAGGATTATCCTTAAACCAGGAACCGATGTATTTGACGTCATCAATTTTGTGAGTCTCTCCCAAGGGAATTTACGAGTACATGACAAATTGATTTAGGACTGGTGTGATTGATTACTGCCCGTTAATGATTCTGCCATGACGATAGTAAAAAATAAACTATTTGTGCCAAACTGTTTGTTTTATTTTCATAAGTAATATATTAATTCATTTTTAATGATAGAAAAACTTCTAAAACGTACCATGAACCAACCATTAATATACTCGTATCCACCATAAATTTATTGTCAAAATGGGACAATGCGGTTCTATATTTTTATAACACATAATTTTTGAATACTGCTAAAAATTAGTTCCTGTTTTTTTTTAGTTTCGAAAACCTTAGGCTTAAATCAATCTAACAACACTATATTAAAACAAGACATGTTATTATTTTAGACAGTGATTATTTAATACCGCTTCGCTTTATACTCACAGCCCCACACTAGGATTCCATGTTTCGTGGGTTCCATGGACACATACAAAGACAATTACCTACACTAACACACAGACTGGAAACGGAATTTATAATTAAAATTTTTGCCCAGAAAGAAATCCAACCCTGGACCCTTCGAATGGTGGACTGGTGTAGTAACCATTACACCACAAATATATCAAATAAATGTTCCAACTGTAATTGTTACAGGCGAATGTGATAAGGTGCTTGTATAGCGAGGGGCTGTGTTATGTAGGAAAGGGACCCGCAGGGCATAAATCTGAAAAAGGGTTAGATATATTTAGAATGGTTGCTCATCATTAAGGATTTACGTAGATATAAGCAAAGAAAATATTACTGCAATTATATTATTTGTTACGAATAATGTTAGTATGAAAACCTTTTTATTTATAGTGTTTTTTTTCTTGTCATATTTTACTCAACCTATTTCAAAAAAGTTTGCATATCAGAGTTACAAATATAATTATAATATAATATATTATTACAATTCGCAACCAGTGAATTATTACAATATTAGATTAATTATCTAAGTGTTACCTATATGTGAAGTAAAACGTCTCTACATTAAGAGTTGATATTTTTAACACAATATCTTTACCCGTTTTCCATTATTTAGACTAAGTATCATTCCTACCACGTACCCACTTAAAAATTGCGGAACCATCTTGCTGCAGATGCATCACTTACGGAATATAACATGAAGTTCTTAAAAAAGGCGCTAAAAGTTCTCTACTTCAAAACCGGCAACGCATTGATGACTTCTCTGGAATTGCCCGTGGTTACGACGGCGACCACCTATCTTTATTTGATCCATTTGGGCTTAGCGTATAATAAAAGATTTTTAAGTGTAATCAAATCATAAATTAGATTAATATCGATTGCAGTTTTTATACATTCTTACCTAGATATTTAAAACAGGTTATGTCATTTAATAGAGTAGGCATTTTGCAATAAACACATTAGAATACATTACATTACGACTATGAATGAGACCTGTTCAAAAAAGAGCCATTTAAATTATACCTAATTTGATAATTTATTTGCGTTTCGGCAGTCATGGACAACAGAAGTTTACATGCGTAGTTATGTAGCAATTATAATTATCATTCTCCTCACATGTTTGTAAGTCAGTGCCTAAATAATTTGTTAAGTATAAATTAAAAACATGAATTTTGTATTTATGTTATGGGTGTGTGTTTTTATAAAAAGTGGAATTTCGACAAAATGCTATTGGAATTTTTGTTGTCCGTTTAAATATTTTTCGAGCAAAACGCCTTATAATTTAGTTCGAGGTGATATACGCGATTCTGTTCTTAGGCTAGATGGTGAGTTAAAATATTAATTTAAATGCTTTTTGATAGTAAGCTATTAAACTGAAAGTTAAAACTAATTTATTATCAGACAGAAACCCAAACACCAATAAGTTCTTCCATTCACATCTGTTTTGCTCAGAGTTGTCAAATATTTTGGGATAATATTGCGTCCGACCGAAAGTCAGTCTCATATTTACATTTCCAGGATGCCAACAAGTGAGTTTATGGAGCCTTGTGAGGCATGGCAAAAGAAACCCAGGCACCGATTACGGTAGTAATATGAAAGAAGCGTTAAAACTACGAGACGACGTCATATCAAGTTATGATCAAGGAAAAAGTCCACTTTGCGCCCAAGACGTCGAAAATTTACGCAATTGGCGACCCGACAGCGATTTATTTGAGAAGATACACGGTTTAACTGACGAGGGTTATCTCGAAATGGTTGGAATTGGTAGCAGATTAAGGGAGGCATTTAGAGAGTTATTGGAGCGATTCGAGGAAGGTAGCTATAGATTCCGATCGGCTTTCGGTCATTGGATGGAAGAAGGTGTAAGTGGTTTCATTAAAGGCCTTACTAATGAAACGCTAAGTGTTGAGGCGTCGAACTCTACATTCGATATTCTTGCTGTAAGTATACTGATTATACAGTTCATATTTTGGACATTGTTATAGACGTTTTGGACGGATGTTAGTTTTACAAAATAATACTCAAATATATTTCATGATATAGGTACATTTCTAGATATACAGTTATTAGTGTTTCTGATGTTTATTTCGGTCACGTACGTCTAAATTATGGAACAATCTCACTACAGCAGCATTCCCGACGGACTATGACATGGGTTTCTTAAAAAAAAGCGCCATATGAGCTGGCAAGTGCGGCAACGCATTCACAAGCGACGGTGATCATTTTTGATTAAGTTGCCCGTCTGACAGTTTCTAGGTTTAATTTATAAAAAAAAGAATTATGTGTAAACGTGTGTATGTATGTATATTGCTCTGACGTGAATTCACAATTTTTCACAAGTTTATCATAATATGATTATAAAATATTATTTTATATCATGATATATTTTTAACTTGTGCATTCTAAAATGTTAGACGTCGCACAAAATTGGCTTTACATACGTGGCTTTCCTTAATATGCCATATTATTGATACTGTTAGCACAAAACAAATAGGTATTTACGTCTAAGTACGTACTAAGGTACGTAGGCCTATGCTCAAGTACAATACAAAAGACAATTTATTGTTGTTTACTCTATATATATTTTTTATATTTCTCACAATATTTTCAGCCTTATGAAGCTTGTCCTAAATACAAACATGAAGTAAAGCGGAATCCTCACACGTATGCTGAAGTCATGAAGTACGAAACGACTCTGGAATATAGAGCTGTAAGGGTTATTAATTTTTATTAAACTCAGCTTTTGCATTTTAAAGAGAGTCAGTATTCTATTCTGAACTTTATATTTATTATGTATAAAAACCGATACAATTTAACATTGCATTTAACATTTTCAGATGAAATATATGCTTGAAAGACGTATCGGCTTAAAAAGCGGTTTGATTAATTCACAAATTACTGCCTTATACGACCTCTGCCGATATGGCTGGTCCGGAATAAATAACAAGCGGAGTCCGTGGTGCGCCCTCTTTTCTACCGAAGACCTTCAGGTTTTAGAGTATGTAGGGGACTTGAGACATTACTACCGAAACGGTTACGGGACACCAATGAACACCATCTTCGGTCGAATACCATTAGCGGACTTGTTCACGACTTTCTCAGATGCAAGGAACGGGACCGTTAAGAAATTGACAACTTATTTCTCACATGCTACCATGATGGACATGGTAATTTCTGCTCTTGGGCTCTTTAAAGATGAAATACCTCTGTCTGGTAGTTATAGAGACTCAAACAGGCTATGGAAGACGAGTAAACTGTCAGTGTTTGCAGTGAACTTGATGGCAGTATTAAACAGGTAAACGTTGTTTATAATAAAATAATGATATTGATTAATAAAATGTACAAATATTTAATTGATTAAAAAATTGCCTTGCCTTCAACCCTTTTTATGTCCCACTGCTGGGCACGGGTCTCTCCCCACAACCGGGGAAAGCCTGGAGCATACTCCACCACGCTGCTCCAAGAAAGTTTATTTGTTCGATTGCCTCAATAGCCTTCTGGCAACCCAACATTCTTTAATTTTACCATAAATTACTTTGCGGTAGAAACATCGTGGCGGTGGTACTTTCTTCTCTCTGTGATCTCTATAATAAACTAAAAGTGCCTAAAATATTTCTTATTGCAGATGCAGTAAGGGTAACATGACGGAATACAAAATAGTGTTCTACCTTAATGAAGAACCACTTACCTCAATGTGCAGTGGAGGGGTCTGTTCTTGGCAAGAATTTGAAGATAAATTCAAACCTTTTCTAAATGCTAATATAGAGTTTTGTTTCACGTAAAGCACTACAAATCTTGTTTCTAATGATCTGTTAAATTGTCTCGATTTTGCGGTCAAACGGAGGGTGCGTAATTGGATCGCTAATGGCCATTCAACTGTAAGCAAATTAAATTTATTCGAAGAGGAAGTACGTTTTTTACTCTCAGCACTGTACCCAATTTAAATAAATATTTATTAAATTTATATTATATTTAATTAAGTTGTCAGGTTAAAATAAATAGCAACAACTACATTATTATTAATAATTAAATATTTTTATATTAACTCCTATATTTTTTATAAAAACTATAATTTATTGGAAAAACATTAAATGACATGAATATTAATAACTTAGTTAATAAATTGTTAAAATATAAGTAGAATTTATATTTCTATCTCTTTTTAAGGTTATCACTCAACATATTATTACGTTAAACTTAATATAAATCAGTAAAAGTAATAGAAAAGGTTTTGCTAAGTTTGAAACAAAGCCCATAAAAACAAAAATACGGACGGCGTCATGGTAAATAAAACCATTTAAAAGGAACAACATAAATGATACAAGTCTTATGAATTAAGTAGTCATCTCAGCCCACGTCTGACCACAAATAGTAGATATAGATTAGATATAGATTAAAAATTAGATCATACATACCAGTGCACTGCTACCATGAGCACTAAAACGGCCTCCTCACTCCTCATACTTACATAGTTAATGGAAATATGCTGTGAACATAATAAAATAAGGTAATTTGCTGTTGGTATGAATTTTGTTTTCAATTCGAGCCATTCAAAATGTTCAAATTCAATTAATGGCAATGTCACTAGAATTAACGATTATAGTCGTCTCAAATGACAGCACTCATTTTTATTCCAATCGTAAAAGACGATCGCGTTTGGAGATTTTTTATGCATTCTTTGTGATATGAGAACTGTGTATACATATATTTTTTATTGTTTATGCGTAGCAAATGAGCATGCAGGCTACCTGATGTTACGTGACCACTGCAACCCATGGACACGTACGTCTAACCTCAAATAGTCTATTTGAGGTTGGACGTATCTGAGGTTGTTGTTTTAAGTGAAGGCGTTGATACTCACGAGGACTACAGATGGCTGAGGTTAGTAGCAATCCTCCCCAACCAAAAAACAAGTACTTGCTACGAGACTGACAACGGCGGGTTATATTATGCAATTTAAAAGAAGTATTATACGTATTAAAATATTATTATTGACGCCTGATTTTATATCGACGAACAATGCGTCATTGGTGTAATTGTTTTTTTATGCAAAGTTATTCAACCTGTTCCATCTTGTACCTACACTGATAAAAAGCCCAACAAAAAATTTGATATTAAAATTCTACATAAAAAGACTGATAAGGAATCTCTTGCTCAATGATAATTGTTAATGCCTCAGTAGAAAAAACGTAGCATACACTCGTCTGGATGACTCGCCGTTGCATCGTGAATAATATTGTTATCTCATGTATTTTATTTTGTTTTTTATCCCTCTATAGAATGATGGTAAAATTACTAAATTGCCACTACTTATTTTAGTTTCGAAAATTATGGTGTCAGAATTATGTAACAACTAGCTGGTGCCCGCGACTTCGTCTGCGCAGGTTTAGTATTTCGAGCAATTCATGCAATGTCTTTATAAATTGTTGCCTGTGTGTTATTCTGATGTATAAGTTATATTATTGTAAAGTTTCATTAAAATCCATTCAGTAGTTTTTACATAAAAGAGTAACAAACATCCATCCATCTATACTTACAAACTTCCGCATTTATAATATTAGTAGAATTATGTTCTGTGTTTTTATTAAATAACACAGTATTATTAAATAACGCAGTACATAACTGTAAGTAGTGTACGGTTAGCTGGTGCCTACGATAAGTTTATGGAACTTTGGAATAAAGAAATTTCCAGATTTCATAGTAATTAAAATGTGTTACACTTACTAAGATACATTTTATTACTGAAATGTATTTTTTCACGTCATAGCATTAGCAATCTAGAAGTTTAGTGATCGCTGGAACGGTTCACAGAGAATAGACATTGTATACGTTTTTCTTAGTGTGGTACATTTCGATCAAGTTTAATTATTATTTTTTGTCAATTGATGGGAGCGAATATTTTTAAACTGGTTTTAGTTAGATTCACATGAGTCGTCTGATCTTAATTCAGTTGTGTCTTCGGTAACAGCCGTGTGAAGTCTCTTAAGAATATGAATTAGGTTAAATGGACAGTTTCTTGAAATCTGCGCGATAAAAATGTTCCTTCGTTTATCTCCTCTTTCTATATTAGTGCTGACAGTATTGGTAAATTATGGAGAGTCTCTATACTGCTATTGGAACACTGGATGCCCTTACAGGTTCTTTGCCAGTAAAACTTCATACGATTCCATACGAGGAGACATTAGGGACTCTATTGTCAAATTAACAGGTAAATATTTTTTTACGGAGTAAATCAATTTCATTATAATGTACCTATTCTTTTGTAGTGATGTAGTTATAATAATATTATACCTATTAATAAGTAAATTAAATAAATAAAATGATAATTAATAACAATATTTAAGCAAGGTTAAAAGAAATATAAATGATTCAAAGTCATATTAGGACGATATGAATTATGAGTTTTATTGCAGGCTGTGAACCGATCAGTATTTGGGGGCTAATTAAACATGGAAAGAGACATCCAGGTAAAATATTCGGGAAAAGTATGCAAGACGCAATTCCCATAAAGGATTACATAGTTGAAAGCTATAATAAAGGCCATAGCTCGCTGTGTGCTCAAGATGTGGAAAACCTAGCTAATTGGAAAACTGATAAAAAATTACTGGAACAACATAACAAGTTAACAGAAGAAGGATACCAAGAAATATATGGAATTGGAAAACGTATAAAAGAAGCATTTCCACAACTACTCAATGATATCAAAGATGGCAGTTACGCATTTCAAACAGCTTATGGCCACTGGGTTGAAGATAGCGCAAAAGCATTTGTTCAGGCCTTGGGAAATAAGCACTTGAAAGTTGATAAATTTACGACAAAAAATGTGATGTCTGTAAGTAATTATTTAGGAAGTTTTTAAATTCGTTTAAAAAATTTAATAAAATTACAACTTCATTATTAAACGATCAATTTTGTGCGAGTAAGTTTAGCATTTTTTGAGTCAAAGAATCTATTTTATTTTAATTTTAAAAGACGCATTTAATAATATTTTTGAATCAAGTGCTATATATTACTGAGTACTTCACCTCTAAGGGTATGCGAAATAACATAATTTTAGGTATAGATAATTAAAATTTAATATAAATTAATATGGACTCAATTTTTTCCAGAAACGTTAGTAAAGTAAGTACCTGACTAATTACTATTTAATTATTTCAAATGATTCCAGCCTTATACAACATGCGGAAAATATCAAAGAGATGTCCAAAAAAATCCTAAAATTTATGCTGAGGCAGACAAGTACATGACCACATCGGATTATCTGGCGGTAAGACCCTTTCAAACAAAACAGAATCAAAGAGGAGTACTCTTAACTTGTAATATTGATCGTAAAGAGTCTGCTCACTTATAGCTGAAACTAATAAAACATTTATTCTTACAGGCAAAGGATAGAATTCAACGACGAAGTGGAATAGAATACGCTTTAACAGATACTAATATCACAGCACTTTATGATTTATGTCGTTACATATGGTCCGGATTCGACAAGGTCAGTCCCTGGTGCGCTCTTTTTACTAAAAATGATTTACAAGTATTGGAATATACGCAGGACTTGCGACACTACTACAGAAATGGTTACGGAACAGCTGATAACGGAAAATTTGGTGGAATCCCTTTAGAGGATCTACTAAAGAATTTCCAAAACGCTAAAGAAGGGAAAGGAAAGAAGATTACTGCATATTTTACACATGCAACCATGTTAGATATGATTTATATTCCGCTTGGCCTTTTCAAAGATAGCAGTTTACTAACGGCCGCCAAAAGAGATAACGATAGAAAATGGCAGTCAAGCAAAATATCTGCGTTTGGAGTAAACTTAGTTGCAGTTTTAAACAAGTGAGTTAATCTAAAGTATAACTTTTCTACTGTTAAGAATAATGCGGGCTATTTTAATAGCCTTAAATAATAATAAAATTAATAACCACTAAAGTCGATAATCTTTTATAGATACAATACAATACATGTAAATTATTGTAGCTTCAACTTTTAACCAGCCTGACGTCATTTTACATTGTAAATTAGTAATGATAAAAAAGTTGAAAATCTTTATGTAATAGACCTAATAGGTAGATAATAATAGAATTTACTTTACAGATGCTCGAAAAACAAACCCGAAGATTACAACGTGGTGTTTTATCTGAACGAAGAGCCGCTCAGATCAATATGCGCGGAAGGTGTTTGTTCTTGGCAGGAGTTCGAAGATAAATTGAAGCCATTTGTTAACACATCCATTGACTTTTGCGAGTTCGAATCCGAACCATACAAATAGGTTTTCAAACTTTTCAATACTTATGTGATCGCTCATAATGTGATACGACTTTACTTAGGAAAGATATAGCAAATAAATTTTGTCAAAACGTAAACATGTTTGTTTTAGTTTTGCGAAATTATAATAATTTATTCTATAATTTAAAATGTATCTAATTTACGTGTTTACGTTATATTTTTAGTGTTAGAAATACTGGAATTTAATAGCACAATTTTTAGTTAAAATTGATCTTAATTGCTTAAAATTTTCATAGCAAAGGCGCCCGCTAGACATTTTTTTGCGATTAGCGGTCACTAATATATCGTTCATTCCGACTGCACGATTAAAATAGGATAATCATGACATTTTCACTTTGGAGGCTCTAGTAATTAAATTACATATTTTTTGCACTGAGGATTGATTTCAAATGTCAGCTATGGACATGGGCAAGAGGTACCAATGCCTTACCGGTTTTGCAGAAAAGCTCTTTTAGCGCTTTTTTGTTGAACCCCATGTCATTCATCTGTCATTGAACGTGCGAAAGAATGTGTGTCTAAATCGGACCGTAGAGGACCGCCATGATTCTACATGGTACCTACGAATGTCACTTCGATCGCCATTGACCGACGTGACGTCACTAATCGATATTAGAACAAAATATAAAATGTGTACTGCCATTATTGTACAAAGTACTATTATTTTGCTCTAAAAATTCATGGATGAACGGACTCGCACTTGAGAATGTTGACAAAAGCCTGTGGACATATAGAGTAGGATCTATGTCGCCAGTCATATCCGCTCACTTTATCCTGCCATCCGTCCCCTCTTCTACGGGTCTGAGGAGGCTTTGTACACATTTTTGAAAGCATCCGGAGTCGACTCCGATAAACGCTGTGTTGCGTCCGGTGTCAAACAAAGCGCGCGTCTATTTCTTTTCAAAGTGTCATCTTCCAGATGGTAATTAAGAGTAAAACTTTAATGAAACATCTTCTTTACCTTAGGTTTTATTTTGCTAACAAAAACAGGAAAATGCAGTCCAACCCTACCAAATTTATATGCGAGAATACTCATAAAAAATCGTCAAAGGTTATCAAGTTTGGTACGTTTTCTGTATTCGAAGCAATAGGTCAATGTCATATAATATTATGCTTACTTGAACACGTTCATGCCTAAACATTCCAAAACTGTCTCACATTGGGTGTTCGTCCTTTGCCTGATCTTTGTTGACCTACACAGTTTAAAGATTTTTTTGGTGTTGTTGTGATTTAAATATTCATTTTACCTGTCGAAATTATTTAGTTCATATTATATTAATATGTTGAAGATTACTGTTATGCAATTGGACAAGTCATATAAAATATTCAGCAACCTCAAATAGGTTGTAAACTCGAATGAATGACCCTTATCCAAGTAATAACCTTTAATTATTGAGATCCGTCACCTTAAATGATATTTAGTTAGAGTATTTTTTTAGTTATTTACGCTAGCGTCCCGAATTTTCGGCTAGTTTCCTAGCTCGTTAGCCCCTCACACCATAGTGTCACATGTTGCAGCGGAAGTCGTTACATAATATGCCGTAGGTACCTACGGCAGGCAATGCTTGTGGTCGCAAAGACTCCGCGCGACTAACAGTGTAGTTCCAATTTATTTTAGTATATTTTTAATTTATAATTGTTAATTTAAATATTTTTTTCTCTTATATCAACTTTTAAGAATAAATAATGGACTATATAAAAAAAGGACAATTAATTGCATATTTTGATATGTCTAATACATTTTGTTATTTGTTTCTACCCATACCTAATTATGTTAAATATCCAATATTCATTATTTTACTTAATTTATCTTACCAAAAAAGAGTTTATTTTTCACAAATATTAGTCATAATGACCTAAGGGAAAGGCGGAGCCTTTCAGACGTTTACGAAATATTTTTTGTAGTGTCATAAAAATCTAATTATTTTATTTTTACTTAACAATTTTTGATGTATTATATTCACAAAATTCTCGTAAACCACGGTGTGGGTACGTTTTCAGCTGTGTTAGTAGGCATTTAGGCAATAGCTCAACGCGTTATCAGATTATAGGTCCTAAGTCATAAACGATAAAGTTATGCTCAAAGTTGTGAAATTCTTGAAGATATTTAAATCAGAGGTCTGCGCCTAGCAATTTATCGTGAAACTTATGCCATTACAAATTAATCAATAATCTCTTTTCTGTTTAAAAGTGTACTTGTTCAGAAAATTACTTTTCTTTGAAACTGTGTCCCGACCTACTTTGAAATTGGTGTTTACTTAGTTTTTATTCACGCATATGCCAATAATCGGTAATACTTCTTGTGATGTGATTGAATACTTCAACTATAGCTCTGTTTTCAGAT